>JAQQSQ010000719.1:0-13911 GCA_028627145.1 Eidolon dupreanum
ACCAGGCCCCCAGCTAAGGTGGGGTCAGGGCCGCCCAGGGAGCCGTGGCCAAGGGAACAGCACCCATCCTCCCCAGTGAACCCGGAAGCAGGAAGCCATGAGCGGGCCCCGTCCCCTGGACCCCGGGCTCCGAGCTGGGGGCCAGCGCGGGGCAGGCCAGGCCAGGCCTCCAGGCTGGCAAGGTGACAGAGCTGCTCAGGGCCGGCCACACCGACCGAGGGCGAGGCAGGGTCTGGGCCGGAGTCTGCGGGTGGACAATCGCACACTTGTCCACTCCTCGGTTCCGTTTCCCAAGGCCGGCCAGTGGGACCCTGCTTATCACCAAGGCCGCCGGGAACAAGGGCTGCACACATCCTTATCACCCTGCTGTTTGCTCAGCGTGATCCGGCGGCCCGGGGCAGCCACACACACGCCGTCCCCCGTGATTTCCTGCCCGCCCCCTCAGCCCTGGACCCCCAGCTGCCAGCCAGCAGCACACCCGAGGCTGAAGGCCCACGTCCCAGATCCTGGAGTGCACAGGTGCACACGCAGCCGTGCGCGCACACACACGCACACGCGGCCATGCATATGCACACGTGCACACACATGCGCACACACACACGCAGCCATGCACACACACACGGCCATGCACGCACACACACGTAGCCATGCATGTGCACACACATGCAGATACACGCACACACACACACACACGTGCATGGCTTCCTCCGCCCAGGCCCCAGGGGCAGCAGTCCGGGCGACACCCAAACCCCCACTACGGTCACATCTATGTCCCTCAAGCTGCTGGGGGTGACACTGGGGACCCCCCATGGAGACCGCTGCCTGCCACAGCCCGGCCCTCCCCAGGGCCTGCGGGCCGGTGAGCCCGGTCCATTCCTCCTGCTCCAGCCTGCGCTCGGCCCCTGACGTGTCCTGGGCCGGGGTGCCCTCCAGGTGCTGGGGCGCACGGAGAGCAGGACGGGCCCCCGCGAGGCAAGGCACCGCGGGCGGGACAGCACGGAGCCAAGGCCCATCCGGGGGACTGTGTGCGGACGCGGGCCTGCGGTTGGTGCCCGTGGGGCCACGTCCCTGGGGTGGGCACAGCGGCCGGGGCCCTGCATCGTCACCCGCCAGCCCCAGCCACGGGGAGCCCGGGGGCCAGCTGCTCCGGCCACAGCGCAGCCTGGCCCACCCGGGGCTGCACCCAGGGGTCCCCTTTCCACACCCTGCGTCTCTCCAGCCCCTCGGCCTGCCTGGGCCCCGCTTCTCCTCCGGGAGCGGTTTCTGTTAGAATGATTTTCTATTAAAACACGTTTTTTTCAGGTAAACGGGCAGCTCCTCCTGCACTGGTGCGGCTGCCTCCTGGGCGCAGTGGTCTGTGAGATGGGGCGCAGCCCCACGTGGGGAGCCCGAGCCTGGGGCAGGCCGGCGGCCCTCGCCAGTCCTCCATGGTGGCACCCAGGGCTTCCGTACCCCAAGTCTCCCCGGGGCCAGAACCACCCTCAGGAGAAGGGAGCCCCTGAGCCAGGCCCCAGGCTCCCCCATGGGGCCCCACACAGACCGCTCAGGGCCAGGCTGCCCGGGAGAGCGTCAGGCCCACGCCTGGCTCCAACCGTGAGAGGGTCCCCGCGGAGCCGCAACACCCGTGCCCCAAGCCCTGACCTCGCCCCGCCCCGCCCCGCGCTAGCGTGTGCCCTACCTGTGTACAACGGCCCGCTGGTCCCTCCACCCTGTCGTCTGAGATGCTGCCCTCCCGGGGGCCGTGCCCCAGGTCGCCCACTCCATCCTGTGCCCATAGTCTGCACCCCAAGTCACCCACCTGTCCTGTGCCCACGGGGTTTGCACCCAAAGAGGCCCACCCCATCCTGCGCCTCACTTGAGCAGCTTAGAGCCATGGGGACGGAACAGTAACTGAGGTTCCCGGGGTGCAGCATGCCCTTCCTACCGCTGCCCCCTCCCAGGACCCAAAGGCCCGGGGCTGGCTGAGAAGGGCGTCCCCCAGGCCCAGCTGCCCCTCCGACGGCCTCGAAGCCTGGGGCCCCCCCTTAAGGGTGGTCTAAACTGTCTTTGCTTCTGGAGAGGTCCTTCCACTGGTGGCCTTTCTCCCCAGGGCAGTTGTGGGGCCCAGGCAGCTCCCCCCACGCCTTGAACAAGGCCCCTCTCGGCTCCCGGGGTGTGGCTGACGGTGTCGAGGCTGAGCCCCGGAACCACTCGCCCGGAACCGTCCGCAGCACGGCCCCCGGCAGTATCGGCGTGGAGCAAACGGAGGTGTTTGCAGGGTGGGGGGTGTGTGCCAGCCCCCTGCTTGGGGGCAAGGGGCAAGTGGCAAGTGACGGTGGGGCCGCAGCCTGCCCAAGTTTTTCCAAGAAGTCCTGATAAAGCAGCACCCAAGATCCTGTTTGGCCACCCCTGTGCCCAGCGGGGGGAGGGGCGTGGGCGGGCTTGGCAGGGCAGGGCCTGTGGCCCCAATATAAGGTGTCCGGGGCTGGCCACGCATTTGCACGGATGCGGGGAGCCCGCCTGGCGTCCGGTGGCAGGAGGGCCGGGTCCGGCGGCGACGTCTCCTCACGCACCATGCTGGGGCCGTGGCTGCTGCTGCTGTTTTGCGGGGGGACTCTGCTCCATGGTGAGTGTGGCCTGTGGGCCATGCTCAGGGGTGGCCAGACGCCCCAAGGCCCCTTCACGTGGGCCTGTCTCTCCACGCAGCCAGAGGGGGCCGGCCACGCGGACGCTGGCGGATGGCAGGCCACTCCTCGCTCTGGCCAGCCTGCACTTGCCAAGCTCTGGTCGGCCCAGCCAGAGGGACGGAGGCTGCAGGAGCCAAGGCTGGGCATGCAGAGGGCAGGGGTGCGCGGGGACAGGCGGGCTCCCCAACAGCAGGCGTGTCAGAGCCGTGCTGGGCGACAGCCCTGGGCCGAGCCCTGAGCCAGGCGTCCCCCGCGTCCGGCTGGGCCCAGAGGTCCCCAGGGGCGGCCAGAGGGTGTGTAGGGCCGTGGGCGCCAGGTGCAGACCTGGCTCCGGGGTCCTGACTGTGACGGTGACCACAAAGCGGGCTCCGGCCTCAGCCTCCCCGCCCGTGAAAGTGGGGGACACGCCGCCCCCCATGTGGCTGCCAGGAGGATTAAGGAAGCGGAAGGAGGACGGGGCCGCCCCGCCCCACAGCCACTTGTCCTGCTGGGCCCAGGGGGCAGGGGTCCCCTTTCTCCTCCCACCCCTACCCCACCCCAAGCCTGCAGCCGTTCCGCCTGCCCTGACCGTGGGAAAGGCTGCTGAGGGGCCAGGGGTCCCTCGGTGGCCCAGGGGCAGCCCCTTCTCACTGACTTTGGCCCCAGGCGTCTGCAGCATCCCCACCGCCTGAGAGTCCAGCTTGCTGAGCCAGGGGGGCTCACGCACCTCTCTTTTAGCCCGCCGGCACCCCCGACGTTCCCGATCCCCGCCGGCCTCACGGGGAACTGGGTGTGGCACCCGTGCCAGGCCTCGTCACCCACGAGGCTCCTGCCCACCCTCCAGGCTCCTCCTTCCCTGGGGTGACAGCGCTCAGGACCCCTCCCTGGCCCTGGGGACGCCCAGACCTGGACCGAAACCTAGGTGTGGGGAGGCGGCCAGGAGCCGGCAGGGGAGGTGCGGCCGGCAGGCGTGGCCGTGGGGTCTGGGCTGCTGCGGGGACGAGGGCACTGTCCTGGCCTTGGCATCGCAGCCGTGAGCACCAGCTCGTGCTGGCCGGGGGCGGGGTGGGCCCTGCCCTCCCGGACCAGGGGCACCAGGTCTGACCCGGGGTCTCGGGGCCTGGGATGCGGGGCCGGGAAGGAGCCAGCACAGGCAGGGACAGGCTGGGAACAGCGAGCGCCCGGCCATCGCGTGGCCGGTCCGGGGCTCTGGAGTGGCACACCAGCCTGCCCTGCAGGCTCCAGGGTCCCAGCCGGGGGTCAGCGCCATCCCTGGGTGGTGGGAAGCACCGCTGGTCCCAGGGGCGTGTCCTGTGCTTCCGAGGGGGGTCACCATTCAGAGCCGGAGGCCGCTGGCCCAGTGCGGACCCAGCCGAGTGAAGGGCAGCAGACGTGACAGGGTCGGGGAGGCTGGCACGAGGTGACGAGGGGCAGGTTGGGTGGCCACATTGGTGGGGATGGGGAGTGACCTGCTCGGGGCACAGCAGACAGGACTCAGTGGGGTCCCGGGGGTGGGGGTTCATCTGAGAGGAGCTGAGACGTGGACCTGCATGGTCAGCACCGGGAGGGAGGCGGCCCGGCGCCCGGGGTCACCGCCCCACTGGAGAGGTGAATCGACACAGCCGCCTACCCCCGTGGGGACCTCCTGGGTGTCTGACAGGTCTGGGCACCCAGACACATCGCTGAGGGCAGCCGGCGTTGCACCCCGCGTAGAGCCGGGAACTGCCCACGCGCTGCGTCCTGCCGAGCTGGGTGGGAGCCACGGCAGAAGCGAGGCCCCGGGGGCCTGGAAGACAGCAGCCAGGGAGCCGGAGAGGCCATGGCCCTGTCACCTGCCCACGGGCACGCGGACCTCATCCCAGACCCACAAGGGCCACAGGGAGGGTCATGGTGGGGAAAGGGGGCAGGCGAGGGCCACAGGGAGGCCAGAGGGTGGCGGTAAGAAGGGGGGACGGCCCTCAGGTGAACCTCCCACTCTGGCCGCCGCAGGCAGGGTCACCTTCCTGTCCAGAGTGTCCAGCCGAGGCCAGTGCTTCCTGCCCCACGTCACCTGGGGACTTCTGTGGCAACGATGCCCACAGCCCAGGGCCTGAGAGGCTGACAGGTGATGGGAAACCAGACACCCTTAGAGCCCAGCAAAGAAACCCACGGTGGGCCGTCAGCGCTCACCCAGCAGGCCTGAGCCCAGCGCTCCCCTGCTTCCCGCCAGCCCACGGACCAGTGAGTCCCTCTCCGTGCCCAGGGCTCCCTCCCGCCCCCCACGACCACCACCCAGTGAGGTCCGCGGGGAGCCTGCAGGGCCAACAGCCCGTTGACCTGAGGCTCCTGCTTGTCCCGTTGAACTGAGAGGGGTCTGGCAGGAGTGAGCCAGTGATGGGAGCTTTGGGGTGGCCGGCGGACGCCCCAGGGCTGGAGGGACCCGAGAACTGGTGTCTGGTATCGGGGACCCACGCTGCCCTGAGGCCCGGCACTCGGCCACACGTGTCTCCCTAGCGACCTCCCCATCCTCCTAGCATGACCTGAACTGCCATGCTAGGCCCCCAGGCCCTGCTCACGGCCCGTGAGCGGGAGTGTGCACCTCGCCTTCCTTGGGGGCTCTCAGGAGCAGGCGCCTTTGTCCCCTGTGTACGCTTCACGCAGCAGGCGGCAGGCACACGACAGGCGCTAGCTCTGTGCGGACGCGGGGAACCAGTGACGGGAGGAGTGAATGCGTGACGAACACGAGCAGGAGGAGTCGGGTGTGACGAGTGCCCGGGGCTGGCACCGCGGCCCCGCGAGGCGCTGCGCCCACAGGGCAGGCCGCGCCCTCAGGCGGAGTGGGTGGTCCCAGCACTGACCACGCGCCCTGTCCACGCAGGTCTGGACGACACCTCCTTTGCACACCCAGACCTCCAGAAGCGGAAAGACTCCCCCGAGACAGGTGACGGCCACAGCCCTGCCAGGGAATGTCCGTGGCCTGGGGTTTCCACGAAGGTTTCCGATCTGGCTGCAGGGAGCCTGGGCCAGCCCCTCTGCTGGGAGACGAGCCAGCGCTGCGGGGTGGGGGTCCGGGGGGGGCTGGGCCGCAGCTTCGCGTCTGACAGACCCCAGGGCTGGTGAGTGACACGGGACTCCCAGGTGGCAGAGGCTCGTGTTCCCGTGAGGCTCAGGTGACAGGCAGACCGCAGCCCGGGGCCTGGGGACCCTCTTTCCCAGCCTCCCACCAAGAAGGGCCTGGAACTCGTGAGGCCACTAGTCTCTAAGCGTGGGCTCCCGGGGACCCAGCTCATAGGGCCGGGCTGCCCCAGACCTGCCCCACCAGCCAGAGGACACAATGCCGAGACCCTACCCGCTCCCTCCGCAGCTCCAGACAGGGCCTGGTGCTCCACGTGGGGGGCCGGCCACTTCTCCACCTTCGATGGCCACGTGTACGACCTCGAGAGCACCTGCAACTACGTATTTGCAGCCACCTGCGAGGGTGCCTCGCCCCCCTTCAGCGTCCAGCTGCGGCGAGGGCCCAGTGGCAACATCTCCCGGATCGTCGTCGAGCTGGGGGCCTCTGTGGTCACCGTGCAGGGGGCCATCTCCATCAAAGACGTGGGGTAGGCCGCGCGGCCATGCGGCTGGGGCAGAAAGGACTGGCCGGGGGCAGAGGGCCGCCGCTGACCACTGTCCCCCGCAGGGTCGTCGGCCTGCCCTACAGCAGCAACGGGCTCCAGATCACACCCTTCGGCCAGAGCGTGCGGCTGGTGGCCAAGCAGCTGGAGCTGGAGCTGGTGGTCGTGTGGGGCCCCGGCGCCCACCTCATGGTGAGGATATAGGGTGCAGCGGCCGTGACTGGAGGCGTGCGGGGTGCAGGGCAGGGCCGGGCATGGGGTGGGGGTCCCGACCGCCCCCCAGCTCCTGTGACTTGTCGGTGACGCCGGCCAGGTGCTGGATGGGCCTGAGTGTCACTGGTGACTCAGTCTCCCCACTTGAAAACGAGGATGACCCAGGAGAAAAGGAGGCCCCGGGAGGAGCAGGGAGGGTGGTGACGGCCAGCAGGGCCAGCGTGCTCGGGGCCCCGGAGCGGGCGTGAGCGGCCCGCCCCACCCGCCCGCAGGTGCTGCTGGAGAAGAGGCACAGCGGCCAGGTGTGCGGGCTCTGCGGGAACTTCGACGGCGAGGCGACTGACGACTTCCTGGGCGAGGACGGTAGGTGGGGGTGGGGCCCAGGCCCCGTGCGGCCATCCTGTGGCGCTGACCCTGACCCATCCCACACCCCCAGGCCAACTCCTGGAACCCCACGAGTACGCCGCCTTGCACAAGCTGGACGACCCCAACGAGATCTGTGCCTACGCGGCCACCCCCAGGCCACGCGTCCTGCAGGCGGAGCATGTACGTGCGGGGCGGGCGCCCTTCGGCCAGGGTGGGGCCAGCCCACAAGCCCACCAGGTCTGACGGGGTCCCTGAGGCCGGAACCCCCAGCCTTCCCAGTCAAAACCCTGGGCGTGGGCTGTGGCCTGACCCCGTGATCACGAGCGGCCCTCTGCCCAGGCCCGCACCTGCGCCCAGCTGCTGGCCCTGGTGTCCGCCGAGTGCGCCGTGCCCAAGGAGCCGTTCCTGCTGAGCTGCCAGGCGGACCTGGCTGCGTGCGCCCAGCCAGGAGGGCACAGCTGTGCCTGTGCCACCCTGTCCGAGTACTCACGCCACTGCAGCCTGGCCGGCCAGCCCGTCGCCCGCTGGCGAAGGCCCGACCTGTGCTGTGAGTGCTGGGCAGGGCCGCGGGGAGGGCGCCTCGTCCACGGGACCGAGACTCGGGTGGGGGAGGCGCTGGGCGGGCGGCGGGGGCCGGGGGGCCCGGCCTCCTCACCTGGGCCGCCGTGCGCCCGCAGCCCTGGGGCAGTGCCCGGCCAGCCAGGTGTACCAGGAGTGCGGCGAGGCCTGCGTCAGGACCTGCTCCAACCCGCAGCACAGCTGCTCCAGCTTCTGTGCCTTCGGCTGCTTCTGCCCCGACGGTGAGGGCACCGCCCCCCGGGGCCCCTCCAGACGAGCCCAGAGGCAGGGCGCCAGCCCCCACCCCACCCGGCACGTTAGAACCGGGCCCCGCTGGCGGCCCCCACAGTGTGCAGGGAGGGGGCGTCCACTGGGTGTCCGAGGCCGCCGGGAGGAGGTGGGCTCGCGCCGGAGCACAGCACCCCCAGGCCTGGGCACGGGCAGGAGGGGTGGGACGCTGAGTGCGGACGGGGCTGAGCCGCGGGGGGGCCGAGGAGGACGGGGCCTCCTGGGGGACGGGCTGGCAGGGGCTGCCCCGCAGGGGGGCGGGGGGGCGTCTCTGGCCACAGCCCCAGGAGGCCCTTCCTGCAGGTACGGTCCTCGATGACATCTCCAAAAACCTCACCTGCGTGCCTATCGCACGGTGCCCCTGCACGCTGGGCGGGGCGACCTATGCCCCCGGGGAGATCACGGCAGACCCCTGCCGCACCTGGTGAGCGAGGGCAGGGGGACAGGGTGGGGGTGCGGGGGACAGGGGCTCCGGGGGCAGCCGGCGCTGCCAGCCCAAAGCACCCTGGGGTGCCGTCTGGGTCTCCCCCCCCCCCACAGCCGGTGCGCCATGGGACGCTGGGACTGCGAGGAGCGGCCTTGCCCCCGGCGCTGCGCTCTGGAAGGGGGCTCCTTTGTCACCACGTTCGACGCCAGGCCCTACCGCTTCCACGGAGCGTGCACCTACACCCTCGTCCAGGTGGGCCACGGCGCCATGCCGCCAGGGGCCCCCACGAGGGGTCCCACCAGGAGGGGTCGCCATGGGGTCGCCACATGGGGTCCCACCAGGAGGGGTCACCATGGGGTCCCACCAGGAGGGGTCGCCATGGGGTCGCCACATGGGGTCCCACCAGGAGGGGTCGCCATGGGGTCGCCACATGGGGTCACCACATGGGGTCCCACCAGGAGGGGTCGCCATGGGGTCGCCACATGGGGTCACCACATGGGGTCCCACCAGGAGGGGTCGCCACATGGGGTCGTCACATGGGGTCCCACCAGGAGGGGTCGCCATGGGTCGCCACAAGGGGTCCCCTCAGTAGGAGCTGCCATGAGCCCTTAGCCCTCTGTGCTGCCTGCCCCCAGAGCCCCCAGCTCCCCGGCGGGGGCTCCCTCCTGGCCGCGTACGGCAAGTCCGGGCACTCGCACTCCGAGACCTCCCTGGCGGCGGTCATCTACGTGTCCAGCCAGGTAAGGCCGCTCTGCCTGTGGCCACCGCCCCACCCAGACCCGAGCAGACGCTCCTGCCCACCCCGCCTGGCCCGCAGGAGGGACGTCATCCCCTGCTCTTGGCCCCCATGACCCAGGCCACCCTCCTTTCAGGACAAAATCGTGATTTCTCAGGATGAGGTGACCAACAACGGAGACACCAAGAGGCTGCCCTACAAGGCTGGTACGTCCGCAGCCCCTGCCTGGCACCTCTGTGGGCCACGGTCCCAGAGCAGGCTGCCCGCTGAGCCCCTGTCCCCTAGGCAACATCACGGTCTTCAGGCAGACGTCCACCCACCTCCAGATGGCCACCACCTTCGGGCTGGAACTGGTGATCCAGCTACAGCCCGTGTTCCAGGTGTACATCACCGTCGGGCCCCATTTCAGGGGCCAGACCGAAGGTGAGCCCCTCCCGCACCTGCCCAGGGCCAGCCGGCTGCCCTGTCCCCACATGGCTCGGCCACACCAGAGGCGAAGGGGCACGACGCAGCCTCACGCTGCCCCGGCGGGTCCGGCGCCCACGGCCTCAGGCTGGCGCTCTCGGAGGCCAGGCCTCGCAGCGGTGTGGCCGGCAACGGCCTCTCGCCCTGGGCACGGTGACAGGGGTGCAGGGCAGGACGGGGCCGCAGGCCGCCCACCCGCATGGCCCTGCCTGCCCAGGGCTCTGCGGCAACTTCAACGGGGACACGACGGACGACTTCACGAGCAGCACGGGCATCGCCGAGGGCACCGCCTCGCTCTTCGTGGACTCCTGGCGGGCGGGGCACTGCCCGGCCGCACTGGAGCGCGAGACCGACCCCTGCTCCATGAGCCAGCTCAACAGTGAGTGCGGGCCGCGGGGGGCCGCAGGGGCAGCGGAGCCCGCGGCCGCGCCACGGGCACCCACGCGGGCTGTCCCCGCAGAGCTGTGCGCGGAGACCCACTGCTCGGTGCTGGTGAAGACGGGCGCCGTGTTCGAGAAGTGCCACGCCCTGGTGAACCCCAAGCCCTTCTACAAGGTGGGCAGGGCCTGCGGGCCGCGGGCCGGGGGCGCGCGTGGGGCCCCGGGCTGCGGGAGGCCGGGCGCCCACGCGCTGTCTGCCCGCAGAGGTGCGTGTACCAGGCCTGCAACTACGAGGAGACCTTCCCGCACATCTGCGCGGCCCTGGGGGACTACGTGCACGCCTGCGCCTCGCGGGGCGTCCTGCTCCGGGGCTGGAGGGACAGCGTGGACAACTGCAGTGCGTGCGGGCCGGGGGGTCTCGGGGGCACGAGGGGGGCCCGGGCCCGCAGCCGCGCCCGGCCATCGCCCCGGGGGCCTAACTTCCGCGTCCCCACAGCCATCCCCTGTGTGGGCAACCAGACGTTCAGCCACGACAGCCGTGCCTGCGGCCGCACGTGCCTCTCACTGTCTGACCGCACCGCCGAGTGCCACCCCAGCGCCGTCCCCGTGGACGGCTGCAACTGTCCCGAGGGCACCTACCTAAACCACGAAGCCAAGTGTGTGCACAAGGCCCAGTGCCCCTGCCTCCTGGCCAACCACAAGTTCATCCCGGCCAACCAGTCTACTGTGGTCGACGGTGTCGTCTGGTGCGTGAGGGGTCCCGGGCGGGTGGCCCCCACCTGGCCTGCGGCCCCGGGCCAAGCCAACCCATTCACACCACGTCCCTTGCAGCTACTGCACCAACGGGCGGCTGAGCTGCCCAGGGCGGCCACAGATGCTCCTGGGTACGTAGCCGGCCAAGCGGCGGGCCCGGCCCTCCCTGCACCGGGGCCCTGAGCCCGTCTCACCGTGGGCTCCTCCTCCCTGCAGCTGTCTGCTCGGCCCCCAAGATACTCCGGTCCTGCAGCCAGTCCTCAGGGGACGAGTTTGGGGCAGCCTGTGCCCCCACATGCCAGATGCTAGCCACCGGCACACCATGCGTAAGGCTGGGGCAAGCCAGGGGCAGGGAGCCCCCCAGAAGACAGTCTCCACCAGACAACCTGTGGTGACATGCTCGCAGTGGACGGCCCCAGAGCCTTCCACTGGGCCATAAGCGGGTGCCCACAATGTCCCTGGGGAAGGCGGGGCCAAACTCTGACCCCGGTCGCTGTCTCCCCATGAAAAGCACGGACGGTGGGGCTGGGAAGCCGGGCAGCTGGAAGGCAGTGTGCCATCTGTGGGGTTTCCCAAGGACTGTGGACCGGGTCTCCCCAGCTTGGGGAGAGAAAAGAGGGGGCCCAACGGCCCAGCCGTGACGTACAGAGGCCCGAAACCTCCCCTAAGGGAGGGGAGGGTTTGCTGAGAGGCTCAGGGAGGGGTGGATGCAGGGAGCGGGCTGGGGAGGGGTGCTGGGGGCCCACCTCCCCAGGGGCTGCCAACCCCCTCCCTGCAGGTGCCCACCAAGTGTGAGCCCGGCTGTGTCTGTGCCGAGGGGCTCTACGAGAACGCCAGCGGGCAGTGTGTGCCCCCCGAGGACTGCCCGTGCGAGTTCGCGGGGGTGTCCTACCCCCGGGGTGCCCAGCTCCACACCGACTGTAAGACCTGGTGAGCCGCGGCCCCGCCCTGGACACCCCAGTGGCCCGGAGCTGTCCCTAGGGTCTTCGGGGATGGCAGGGGGCCCCCACCGAGCCCACACGCGTCCTGCGAGGGTACGTGCGGCCCAGGTACAGCCTGCTCCTCCCGCAGCACCTGCTCGACGGGGAAGTGGACGTGCCGGCAGAGCGCCCGCTGCTCATCCACCTGCACCCTCTACGGGGAGGGCCACGTGGTCACCTTTGACGGGCAGCGGTTCGTCTTTGACGGCAACTGCGAGTATATCCTGGCCACGGTGAGGCCTGGGGGGGGACGGCCACGGTGAGGCCCGGGGGGCGGGGGGCCACGGTGAGGCCCGGGGGGCGGGGGCCACGGTGAGGCCCGGGGGGCGGGGGGCCTGGCGGGCTCCACCTCAGCACCCCCTCCCCACAGGATGGCTGTGGCGCCAATGGCTCGCAGCCCACATTCAAGATAGTGACAGAGAACGTCGTGTGTGGGCAGTCGGGCGTCACCTGCTCCCGGGCCATCAGGCTCTCTACGGGGGTGAGTGGGCCGGAGGGTGTCCCCACTCCTCCACCACCAAGTCCCAGACCGACCCCCTGTCCGCACGACAGGCAGCAGCGTCCCCCAGCCGGACAGCCTGGGGGGCAGGGTGCTCCCAGACACTGGACTCGGCCCTCACGCAGTGCCCACACTGTCCTGGAGCTCCCTGCCAACGGCAGGCTCCGGGGGGCAGGTGCTGGCCACACATGTCCTTAGTGGACTGGGAGAGCGCAGGTGGGCAAGCAGAGCTGGTGGCATTTAGGCCTGGGGGCAGGCAGCCCGGTGACAGCCCTGCCCCACAGGGCCTGTCCATCACGCTGGCGGACAGGAACTACACGGTCAGCGGGGCGGACCCGCACGCGCACTTCCGGGTGCAGGCCGGCTCCCTGCACCTGGTGCTGGACGTCACCATCGGCAGCAGCTACAACCTGACCCTCGTCTGGAACAAGCACATGTCCGTCTTCGTCAAGGTCGCTCGCACCGCCCAGGTACCGTGCCGCCCCCGCCCAGGCCGCCGGGAGGGGGTGGCACGTGCCCGCCTGACCCCGGCCCCCGCAGGGCGCCCTGTGTGGCCTGTGCGGCAACGACAACGGAAACACCAAGGACGACTTCGAGATGCGCAGCACGTACGTGGCGTCCAGCGAGCTGGAGTTCGTGAACTCGTGGAAGGAGAGCCCGCTGTGCGGGGATACCAGCGTCGTGCTGCACCCCTGCGGCCTCAACGCCTTCCGCCGCGCCTGGGCCCAGCGCAAGTGCAGCGTCATCAACAGCCAGACCTTCGCCGCCTGCCACAGCCAGGTGGGCCGCCCGCCCGTGGGCCCCGGGCCTCGGGCCTGGCCGCGCGGCAGCTGGCGGGCACTGAGGGCTGGCTCTCGCAGGTGTACCACCTGCCCTACTACGAGGCCTGCGTGCGCGACGCGTGCGGGTGTGACTCCGGCGGTGACTGTGAGTGCCTGTGCGATGCGGTGGCCGCCTACGCCCAGGCCTGCCTGGCCAAGGGCGTGTGCGTGGACTGGAGGACCCCCGACTTCTGCCGTGAGTGCCCTGCTCCTGCCCACCCGCGGCCGCGGGGCTGAGCGGGCTGCCCTGGCCCCGCACTCCGGGGGTGGGCCGCGGGCCGTGCCCCACAGGGAGCCGCGCAGGGGACCCTGACCGCCCAGGCCCACGCTCGGGCTCCCTGGCCAGCGCTGCCGAGGGGCTTCCGCGGTGGGCTCAGGGCCGCCTGACGGGCTCTCGTCCTGCCAGCCGTCTACTGCGGCTTCTACAACACCCACGCCCGGGCGGACGGCGGCCAGCTCCAATACGCGCAGGAGGCCAACTGCACGTGGCACTACCAGCCGTGCCTCTGTCCCCAGGGGCTGCACAGCTTCCCCAACACCAACACGGAAGGTACGGCCAGGGAGAGCGGGCGGCCGGCCCGGGGGACGGGCGGCTCCCCGGGCCAGTGTGTGGAGAGGGGCTTGGGGTCAAGGGTCCGAGGTGGAGCACGGCCAGCCTGGAGCCCAAGATTGGAACAGGGGATGTGGGGACTGGCAGGCACAATGCGGGGCAGCTGGGCGTGGGGGCCAGGAGGGGGCACCATTGTCTGGAGTTCCGGGGGTCAGCCGGGAGTGGCTGTGGTCAGGGAAGGGACCATGGCCTGGGGACGAGGGGCGTCCGGCTCCAGGCACTGAAGTCTGCCGTCCTCCGCACGCCCACCTGCCCAGGCTGCTACAACTGCTCCCAGGACGAGTACTTCGACCACGACAAGGGGACATGCGTGCCGTGTGGTAAGCTCAGTCTCTGGCCCCCACACCCGACTCCCCAGGGCTGGGGCCCTGGGATGCTGAGATCACCCCCCCAAGTGTTCAGACAGCAGAGACACGGGGGGAAAGATGAGGCCTCCCCCCTCCCCAAACGGTGACTCACAGCCCAGTCCCCGGGGACAGGACAGACCAGCCACGCCAGCCTGCTGGGTGTGTGGGTGCATGGAGGAACCCTCCCGGGGACACGCCGGCAGGTGGCCTGGAGAGCTGCCATTGCC
>JAQQSQ010000720.1:0-13909 GCA_028627145.1 Eidolon dupreanum
GGGCTGGTCTTCTGGATGGCCTTCTCAAAGACCACGTGGAAGGCCTGGGGGCCGCGGGCTGCGTCACCTCTCCCCTCCCCCGCCCCGCGGCCCTGCCCCCGCCGCCACCACCCGGGGTGCGGGCGGCCCCCACCTTGAGGGAGAACTGGTAGATGGGGTTGATCTTGTTCAGGTCGTTCAGTATGAAGTAGAGCAAGGACGCCCTCTCTGCCGCCGGCCGGTAGTTCTCTCTCGCCTCGTTGATCTTGACCTCTGTGATTTTTGCCTCTTGCACCTTGAAGCAAACACGAGGGGCATGGGCGAAGCCAGCGGGCGGACAGCACCCCTGAGCACGCGGGGCCCGCCCAGCCCTGTGCAAAGCCCTGGGCTCCCTCGGAGCCGTCCTGGGGGCTCTCGGCAGACAGCCGGGGTGCCGCGGTCATCTGTGCCCCTTCTCGGGCCGCACGCTGTGGTGGGGGCGGCGAGGTCACCTTCTCCTCGATCTCGCTGGCCGTGTGCTTGGTGGTCTCCAGGTTCTCCACCAGGGCGGTGTCTCCCAGGAAGTTCCCCGAGGCGGCCGACAGCCGGGCCAGCAGAGAGTCCTCCAGCTCCTTGAGGACGATCTTGAATTCGTTCTGAGACTTGGTGAGGTTTGCCTGCGGCGGGGAGCGGAGACGGAAGGGCAGCCGGTCGTCCTGCCGCCGCCCCCTGTGCTGGGGCCTCCCCTCAGCTTGGCCCAGGCCGGCGGACAGGAGGGCTGGCAGCGAGCAGGGCCCTCTGAAGCTGCCTGTCGCTGGCCACTGTGTGGCGAGGGGCAGCATGGGGCCCGGGACCCCCCAAGCCCACTGTGAGGACGTGCCCAAAGGGGCCGGCAGCTCTAGGGCCTGTGGGCGCCGCTGTGGCTCCTGGTCTCGCCGTGAAGCTGTCCTCTGATTTAGGATTACACTTCGGGGGCGGCTGGGGAGCAGGAGCGTCCCCCCGTCGTACACAGCGGGCAGTTTGGTGCGAGAAGCCGGGGTGCCTTCGGAGAAGCCGAGAGCCAGGGACCCTCACAGTGACCCTCCCCGCTTCCGTCCCTGCCCCGGCCCGCCCCACGCCACCTGTGGCCGACGCTGGGCCTCGGTACCTTCAGCTGCTCTAGATCCGGGCGCTCTTTAGCCACCACGGCGGCCAAGAGCTGGTCCTCGAGGCCGTCCCTGGTGACCAGGAAGTTGATCAGGGAGCACTGGGCCTGCATCTCGGGCTTGTAGTGGGGGTTGAAGTACTTGGTGTGCATGATCAGACGGAATTTGGGGTGGTACTCCACCTCCTTGTCGCCAATCTTAATGTACCTGGCCGTCAGTGAGGCAAGGGGTTAGGGGGGCTCCCCAGCAACAGGTCACAGCAGCACAAACACAGACCACCTTCCACAGTAGCCTGGTGGCCGACCCTGCCCAAGCTGCCGCCTCGAACCCTCCCCTGGTCACTGGGAAGGGACGGTGACTTCCCCTGTCCCACGCCCCTCTCTGGCCTGGGACCGGCCCTTCTACAAGGTGTGCCCGCTCTGTCTCTGGCCGGTTTGTCCTGGTCATCACTGTGGTGTTTCCTGCACATTCCGGAAGCTCCCAGGGCCAGGGGGAGCCAGGTCAGCTGACCCCTGCTCTGCTGTCCCCTCTTTCTGGTCAAGCACACTTTGGGGGCCTCTAACTTCACCCCTTGGGCATCGCCACCCCTGCCAGGCCCCTCTCAGAGTGTAGATCTCCGTGGGTTTACTTGCCACCTCTGTTCTGGGCTTCTGCTTACAACCCTGCATTTCGAGGTGGCTCATATCAACTCTGACCTCACACTGTTTACGTTGACTTAATTTTTTATATTAGAAAAGTAACTCCAAGCTCAACGCACCAAACCACGATCTATCCGCGTACAGGACTGTCACTCAGCCATGGACAGGAGTGACTGCTGGCCCAGCCGCACCACTGGGGGACCCCAGGACACTACGCCAAGGGAAAGGAGCCCGTCACAGAGGGGCACGCGGCGTGAGCCCCCCGACGTCACGTGTCCAGCACGTCCATGGAGGTGACTGCTCAAAGGCATGGGGTTTCCGTCCAGTGCTTTTGGAACTGGACAGAGGCAGTGGCTGACAACATCGTGAACGCTCTAAAGGCCACTGAACCATCGCTAAAAATAGCTAATTTTATGTTGTTTGAATTTCACTTGAATTAAAAAGAAACGTAGCATCAGTTCGAAATTTGCAAAATGCACAGAAATAAAAACGTGACCATCCAGGTCCACCGTCTGGAGATCGTCCCTGATAAAATGACGCAGCTACTCGGGGCGGGGAGGTGGCCCCATAGCTGCGCCTCCCCTCGGGGAGCTGGGGTCCCCTCGCACCGGCAGGGCTACATCAAGGCTCCTACTGCCTACCAGGAGGCAGAGGCCCTGCACACTCCTGCACACGCGGGCGGCCCCGGCCGCCGAGAGGGCTCCCGTGGCTGAGACCGCGGCGGTGACGCGACCACTCACTTCCCCTTCTTGATCGTGTTCCTGCCCAGGAGGGGGTCCAGCACAGGGTCCACCGTCTCGCCAATGTTCTCGATGAGCAAGGTGTCCCCTTCTGAAATGGCCTGCTCGATGATGTCCAGGTAGCTGTGGGCACGGCACGGGAGACAGCGAATGACAGAGGGCCTAGTGATGGCGGGCTCCTGTGTCCCCTGGGGGCAGCCCCCGGGGGCAGAGGTGACCCAGGGGCCAGAGGCTCGCACCCCTCTGGGACCCATCCCCCACCCCGGAGGGGGGCTCGAGGCTTCTGTGTAAATCACCCCTCGGGGGGCACAGGGGTGGGGTAAAAACAGAGCCGCCGTGGCTGCGTCCCCCCCCCCCCGTGTTCACGCCTGCGTCCCGCCCGACCCTCCCTGCACACAGGGCGCACGCAGGGTGGCCTTTGCTACAGGCTGCTGTTGCCCATGTGTGACGAGGAAATAAGCCCCATGAGGGACGAGGGATGACAAAGTGACCAGCTGGCAGCCTCTTGGCCATCAGGTGGCCAGGCTGGACTCAACCCAGGCCGGGAGCCTCGGGTCGGCGCTCAATCCCTGCGGGCAGTGGGGGGGCAGGGGCAGCCCTGAGTCTCATTCTTTACTCTTCTTGGCACTGTCCCCAGGGCCGGATGTTAAAAAGAAAACCCACCCGTGGGCCACTATTTATATTTAAAGATCCGCCCACCACTGAACAGGGACAAAGCGCTGACGGTGTATTTCCTCACACAGCCAGCAGCTGACCGGACGGCCCGCCGCCCCCCCCCCCCCCGCTCCCTGCCCGCGGGGTGCCGGCCACCGAGCACCTCTTCTGTCCCAGGCGGATGGCCTTCAGTTCGCTCCCGTATTTGTTTTTGATCCACTTGATCCCTTGCAGCTGGGCGTCCACGATGAGGGGCCAGCGCTCCGTGTTGCACAGGATGGTGGCGTTCTCGGTGGACATGCGGTCGCTGGGGAGCCCCTGGTTGTTCCAAGTGGCCACGTCTGCATCGTCGGTCAGCAGGCTCAAGGGGTCCAGACCCTCCGTGATGGGGATGGGGACCTGCTCCGGGGGAATGTCCTCTCTCAGAAGGGACGGCGTGGCCCGACTGCTTCACGGGAACATGACCCAGCGGCCGGTGGCTCTGCGGCAGGTGGTGGCGAGCCAGGCCCCGTGCGACAAGACGGCCGTCCGTCTGTCCGCACCGCCCTGACGGAGCCGCCTAGGCCCGGCCGGAAAGGGTGTTGGCGGCGGCGGCCACCCCGGCTGCAGCCCCTACCCTGCATGGCCGGAGCCTCGCCCCGGGAGCCCGCCCCGGGGGACTTCCGCGGGCTTCCCGAGCAACTGGCTGCTCACCTTCAGCTTGTTCACGTACGGGATCCAGAACTTCTCCATGAGCTCGTTGCGGTACTTCTTGGTGAAGTAGCCCACGTAGGAGACGAAGGCGGAGATCAGCAGCACGTCCCCACACAGCGTCACGCCCTGGCTCCTGAAGTTCTCCACCGACTCGGCCCAGCGGACGTTTTCCGACGCCAAGCCCCCCACCAGCCTGAAACGGGGGCACGGGGTCACGAGCTCGCGGGACGGAGGGGACCGGGGCGCCCCCGCTTCTGCTGGCCACCGGCCGGAGGGCGCCCAGGCGTGCCGGCTGGAGCTGAGACGTGCCGTGAAGGCGCGTGGGAGCTCAGGGGCTCGGAGGGGGGGCAAGCACGGGACGCGCCTCGCGGATCGTTCTCACGCGGATCGGGGCTGGAGCGTCGGATCTGGGGCCCAGTGTGTGATTGAAACTGATGTCATCTGCTTCTTCGTACTGTTTCAGGGCGGCAACTGGGCAACGTTAGGTGACAGTGTGGCTCAATGGACAGTGAGCTCGGGAGCCCACGTGCATCACACGCTGCACACGTGAGGTGGCCCTGGAGGGCTGCACCCAACGCCACAGTGCAGGTGACAGTGACGCCACAGTACGGGTGAGAGTGGGTTACAATGGAGCTCTGCCGGGGATGAGCCGCTGTGGACACAGCGTCCAGGCAGGTCGGGGTGACTTGGGATTCTGCACTGCGAGGGGTCACGTTCCCTGAAGGCTGCCGAGCACTCGGGGTCCACCTGGAAGTGCCACCACCCCAGGAGGTGGGGACACGGGCCAGTGACCAGTTGCTCTGTTTAGCCTCGTGCCTTTGTGCTCGGCGAGCGAAAGCCGGGGGCACAGTGTGGCCTCTGCTGGCTCGGCCCCCCTCCCCGGAGGCCCGCTGTGGGCCGACCCCGTTCGGGGGTCCAGAAGGCCGAGCGGCGGGGCGAGCTACCTGTTGGCCAGCGAGATCACCCTGTTGGTGGCGTCGGCCTCCTGCTGACACTTGATCTTCTCGGCTGTCGCTTTTTCGAACGCTGACGTTAGGTTGCTCAGGTTGGCATTGAGCTCCTGGAAGGAGGAGCAGGAGAGAAGGTCCAGCCCAAGGTCCAGCCCGAGGTCCTGCCCGGGGCGGGAGCTGCCGAGCGCGGGGGCGGGGGCGCAGCGCGGCCTTGCGGAGCGGCCCTGTGTTCACGTCCGTCCGCCCGCGCGCGCCCGCCCGCGTCCTCGCCCGCCCGCGTCCCCGCGCCCGCCCGCGTCCCCGCGCCCGCCCGCGTCCCCGCGCCCGCCCGCGTCCCCGCCCGCCCGCGTCCCCGCGCCCTCTCGCGTCCCCGCGCCCGCCCGCGCCCCCGCGCCCGCCCGTGCCACCAGACGCGTGGCCGGCACTTACGGCGATCTTGTTTTTGATCCGGGACAGCTTCTCCTGCGCCTCCGCCAGCTCGGCGTTGGCCTCCTCCAGGGCCTGCCTCTTGGGGGCCACGTCGCAGTAGACCTCGTAGAAGCGGACGATGTTGATGCACCAGGAGCACAGGCCCGCGGCAGCCGCGGACTTGGAGCGGACGAACTCGGGGTCGAAGGTCGGGTTGCCTTGGTAGGGCCTGGAGAGGGAACGGGGCGCTGCTGGGGGCCTGCAGGACGCCCTGAGGACGCGGGGGCCTCCGGCCGCGAGCCGAGCGTTGTGTGTGCCCCTTAACCCCAACCCCCACCCCGCCCCGGCCACCCAGCACAAGGGGTGGGGCAGCACGTGAAAGATTTTTTAAATTTTTTTTTTGGTACCTTAATAATTACTGAAAGAAGAAAGAAAAAAGTGAAACCGAATCCTGGCCTCTGGAGGGCTGACTTACACCTACGTCCTGGACGAGGGGAGGGAGCCAGCACTCCACCCTCTGTTCCCGCGCTTTACACAGCCAGCCTCGTGGTCACTCTCCAAGGACTCACGGGCGAGAAAACGGGGGTTCAGAGAGGGGTCAGCAACTTGCCCGAAGTAACACCGCCAGGAGGTGGCAGCTTCCCAGATGCGGGGTCGGGGGGCCGGCTCCCACCGTGTGGGTAGCAGCCCCTCACCGTGTTTGCAGGGAACAGGCCAGAGAGGCTGAGCGTGGCTCCCATGGTGACCCAGCTCCGAAGGGGCAGCCCCGGGCCGCACAGGGAGCCAGGCAGCCCCAGGGCCACCCCACCCCACGCTGGGCCGCTCCTGCCTCCCCAGCCAGACACCCAGGGCACCCGTGAGGCCACGGCCCTGAGGGTGAGGCTTAAAAGACCGGACGTGCAGGAGCTACCTTGTGGGGGGTCCAGGAAGAGTGCCCGTGGGTATAGCTTAGATGCTCTGGGAACTAGTATCGTCTCAATGACGACGGCACCCTTACACACGGCGCCCGGAACCATCTGCGGGAAGGTTTCCGAACGGGTAATCCGCGATATGACTGAAACGCGGTTGGAAGCAAGGCTGGGGGCACAGCCGTCACCGTCGCCGTCACCGTCACCCTCTGGTCTATCTCGGCCTCGCTTCGGCGGACGTGCAAAGGGTGACGAGGAAAAGATCGTCATCGTGGCATTTTTTCACAATGGCAAAAACGGAGACGGCCCGA
Organism: Eidolon dupreanum; assembly: GCA_028627145.1. Taxonomy (NCBI): domain Eukaryota; kingdom Metazoa; phylum Chordata; class Mammalia; order Chiroptera; family Pteropodidae; genus Eidolon; species Eidolon dupreanum. Next base: position 6,406 of record JAQQSQ010000720.1, read on the forward strand.
CTCCTCCCCGTGCACAATGGCTGAGTCACGGCTCAGCTGCGGCTGACGTACGAAATCGTGCGACGGTTAAAACTGCAGCCGACGGGGGGTTTTGCCAACACGGGGGGGGAGTACCCCCAACAACGTCGAGGAAGAAGGAAATGCAGAACAAATACTCGCATGTCCCACAGCATTATTTCAGCTTTAAGAGAACGAGACTTTGGAAGAAAGACTGAAAGGAAGTATCCCCAGCACCCCCGGCGGTGGGCCCGTAGCGTTTTTTCTGTCTTTTCTCTTGTGCTTTAAACTATCCTTTACTTATCAAATGTTCTTCATTTTCCCAGCTCTCTTCCTCAACAGATGGGAGCTGCGAGAGGCTGGGGTGTCCCCTGGGGTCACGGGGGTGACTTTCTCAGTCAGGCTCAGGTGGACCCTGAGGCTGGGTTACCAGCGGACGTCCAGGCAGGAGCCACATGAGACACAGACGGCGGGGCGCCTCACCAGCGTAGCGCGTCGGAGCTTACGGGGAAGACGTGGGAGTCCCCCAGCCCTTCCCCAGCGCCAGGTTGAGTGTGCGCCTCCTGACGAGGTGTTTGCAGGCAGAGCCGGATGTGCCCAGGCCGCCACCCGCCGCCCGCGGGTTGCACCCTGCTCCTCATAGCCCGAGGCCCTGCCCCACAGCCGTGAGCACGGGCTTCCCCTGGGAGCACCCGGCCCGGGCCAGGGGCAGCGGGGGAAGGTTCCGGGGCCGCGCGGCGCCTGGGCCGAGCCCCCACACTCACTTGAACGCCTTCAGGCAGGCCTCGGGGATGTGCTCCTTGTCGAACCTCTTCAAGGAGTCCAGGAAGGTGTCCACCTTGCCCATCATGATCTTCGCAGCTTTCCAGCTCTTGTCCTTGGGGATCTTGCCCCCGGGCGCGGTCAGGATCATGACGGCGGCCGTGACGTTGACCACGGCGTCCGGCGGGGACCCGAAGGACTTCAGCTCTGTCAGGTTGTTCTGCAAACGACAGGCGGGGGGGGGGCCTGAGAGGCGCCACCACCGGAATGGGGGGCCGCGGCCTCCCCTCCCCCTGCGGCCCAGGGCCCCGTCCCTTTCTCCTGCTTCCCCACCTTGTTCAGCGTGTCCAGAGCTTCCTGTGCGGCCAGCAGGGCCGGCTCGGCCTTGGCCAGGTCCGTCTCACAAGCCTTTTGCTTCTCAGTGACGTTCTGGAAGGAAGCCGGCCGGGGAGGTCAGCGCAGGCGTTGGGGCTGGCGGTGCGTGGGGCTCCTCGCTCCCTGTGTCACCCCGACACGCTTACTTCCCCTCCCGCCTCCTTCGTCCCGCCCCCTCCACCCTCAGATCCCGAGGAGCCCGGGGGACTCGGGCATGGGAACCGCTCTTTCTACTGGCTCCAGCCTCCCTGCAGGAGGAGACCTGGGGCCAGGCAGACAGCCCTGGCCGCGAGGCCTGACCGTCTCCTGGAGCCTCTCAGAGTGCAGCTCAGTCTCCCCTTGAGAAGGTGTGAGCGTCTGCAGTCATGCACGCATGCACGCGTTCACACGTGCATCTGTTCACACGTGCCTCCGTTCACACGTGCATTCCTTCACACGTGCATTCGTTCACGCGTGCCTCCGTTCACGTGTGTATTCCTTCACATGTGCATTTGTTCACACGTGCATTTGTTCACGCGTGCCTCCGTTCACGCGCCCAGCACGCATCCATTTACTCTTCTGAGCCTTCGGGTGCCAAGCGGAGACCGGCAGCAGCCTGGAGTCTCTCAGAGAGGATCAGCATCTGCGTGGTAACGGGGATGGAGCGGCTGTGGGGTCGGCGGCTGTGCTGGGCACCCGGGAGCGGGGCCAGTCTGGAAGGGGCTCCGCAAGTCCTGTCCCAGCCAGGGCGAGGAGCTCCTGGATCATCCCATTCCACACCGGGCTGTGGGGCGTCGTGGGGCTAGGGGAGCGGGGCATGGGAGGCGCTGCCCGGCCGGCTGTGCTGGGCGGCACCCACGCCTTCTTCCCTGGAGCGCCCGGGGCTGGCGAGGCGCAGGCGCCCACTCACGCGGCCACAGGTCACCGAGCCCAGGGTGCCCAGGGCGCAGGTCCTGGCTGGGAGCCTGACTATACGTCACTTGTTATTTTTGAGTCCTCGGCACGTGGCCGACCACAGCAAGCCTTAGTTTCCTCGTCTGCCGAAGAGGTCTGTGGTTGCACAGGCCACGGTGAGGAGGGGGGCGGGGCGCCTGGCCGCCCCGTCTGGCCCGAGCGCCCTCCGCTCTCCAGCTCCGACCCCTCCTCCTGTCGGCCTTGGAAGGGGCTCGTCACGCTGTCCTCCATCTCCAGAGGTAGCAGACGATCTCTGGGACACTCAATCTAAACTCTCACGCGGCCATGACCACGGCTTAAACGCATGCAGGGAGGGGCAACGAGAAATCAAGCCAACGGTGACAGGGACCTCCCGCTGGGAGCTACCCTGGCCGTGACCCCGGGCCCTCCGAGGGCTGCGGGGCAGTGAGCCCGAGGGCCAGGCTCCAGCGCTGTCTTCCCGGCCTTAACGCGCTGGCCTTGTCGACGTGCAGACCCAATTCAGCACAGCGGGGCCCAGCCAGGCCTGAGAACCAGCACCTCAGCTAGCTCCCGGAGGTGCTGCCCCCGTGGCCGGGGGACCCCACTCTGGAGCATTTCTCTAGGGGACAGCCTTCTTCTCACTGGGGGCCCCGTGCTCGGGAGACATCCTCCCTCCTCCGGGGAGTTCTGCTGGTTTGGGAACGCACGTCCTCGGCCTGGACCTCCCGGGGGGCCCAGCGAAGCCCCCGTCTGCCCACCTTGTTGATGACCTCCACCTTGATCTCTTCCTCGTCAGCAATGGCCTTCTCTTTGCTGACCTTCTCGGTCTCCACGCCCACCACCTGGATCAGCTTGTCTGCGTTCTCGTTCTTCTGCTTCAGCTCGGCCTCCTGAATCGCCAGCTTGGCTTTTAAGTCGTCCACCTGTGGGAGGAGACGCCGGGAGACGGGCAAGCTTGGGCCGGGCCGCCGCACGCCGCCCTGCACCGGGACAGGCCGGCGGCCATGGCAGCCACGGGGCCGAGCGGAGCAGCAGGCCCGGCGACTCATTTCGAAGCATCTTTCAACTTCTCCGAGCAAATGTTCACGGGGCACCCACCCACTGTGCATGGCCTCAAGTGCTAGACACGTTCCCGTCACTCAGGGTTGGCAGTCAAGGTGGCCCAACTGGCCGAGGGGTCCTCAGCAGCAGCCTGGCCCCAGGGACAAAGGGCAGGCTTGGGGGTCCGCGTGAGGCCCCGGGCCTGGCTGGCGGGAGGGCGAGCGGGCAGCGGTACGTGGTGGGCGATGCGCTCCGCAGTCTCCACAGCTCCCGCCACAAGCAGGTGGCTCCGCTGCTGTAACCGTCCACACCCGCAAGCATGTGCTGAGTCCCGGGGCCCGGCCGGAAGGGACCTCGGGAAAAAGCAGCGCCCTGCTGGGTGGGCCGGCCCTGGTCCTCTGAGCGGACGGAGCTGTCTGGGTGGAAAGCAGCCTCCTCCTGGCTCCGCACAGCTCCGTCCCCCTCCTGCCCCACGGGGGTGGCCTCGGCCCGCCCTGCACCTGTCCAGCGCTGCCTGTGGTTCAGTGGGGCTTCCGCGAGAGCTGGGGTTTGGGCGCCGGCCCCCTTGGGGGCAGAAAGCCTGGGCCTCCCCGTTTGTGCGCCCCTCCGCCGGTCACACCCCAGCAAGGAGGTGGCGGCCATTTACCAGGTTTCCTCGGATGCCCAAAGGGGGCCATCAGGGTGAGGAAGCCGGGACTCCACACCGAGGACATTTAAAGCCTGCAGAAAACCTAAAACTTAGCATGTCCCGAAACTGAGTGTGGCTGAAGCCTTTCCTTCCGGGCACCACAGCCAAGGGTGTTGCGGGGTGGACGCATTTTGATGGGCGCCCCCCCACCCCAGACGGGGGGCTCAGCATAGCGGTGGCATTATGAAAGCGCTTCGAATCCAGCTGTGACGTCACAACCTGTACACACTCCCTGAGTTTGAGAGTGGGAGTTTCTGCGGGGTGGGAGCCCTGTTCGTCTCACTCCCCGCCTCCTCCCGTGCAGGCGGGGGTGGCGGGGGCCGGGGAAGGTTCTGGAACCCGCCTCCGAGGCCCTGCCCTCCCTACCTGAGAAGCCGTGCTCTGCAGCTTCATCAGCCCATTCTCCAGCCTCTCAATTTTGGCGACCAGCTCCATTCTCTTCTTGGCCAGCAGGTTCTGGTAGAGTTTGATCTGCTCCAGGAAGGTTTTGGGCGTGGTGTAGTTGTAGCGCCTCTCGGTGGCCAAGTACACCTTGGACATCTCGTTGACCGTGGTGTGCACGTACGCCATGAAGTGGCTGATGGAGGCCTTCACTTCCGGCTGCAAAGGCAGGACCAGCTGCTCACTCCCTGCCCCCTGTGGCACAGCCCCCACCCAGGGGGGCCCTGGCCTCCCTCGTGGAGGGGCCCGGGGAAGAGGAGGCTGCCGGCCACCGGGAATCGCAAGGTGGGGCTTCCCTCACTCGCTGGCGGCCCTGGCAGGGACGCGGCCCCTCCCCCGACCCGGGCGGCTGGGCGGGCACATGAGGACGCTGGGGATCGGCACCGCCACGGGCTCAGCTCAGCGCCAGGACCCACAGAGATGACAACTGTTCCCACCTCTGCGCGTCGCATACGCCCACACTCCCGACTGCGCGTCGCACACGCCCACACTCCCGACTCTGCGCGTCGCACACGCCCACACTCCCGAGGCTGCGCGTCACACACGCTCACACTCCCGATGCTGCGTGTCACACACGCTCACACTCCCGACTCTGCGTGTCACACACGCCCACACTCCCGAGGCTGCGCGTCGCACACGCCCGCACTCGCAACTGCGCGTCGCACACGCTCACACTCCCGAGGCTGCGTGTCACACACGCCCGCACTCCCGAGGCTGCGCGTCGCACACGCTCACACTCCCGAGGCTGCGTGTCGCACACGCTCACACTCCCGACTGCGCGTCACACACGCTCACACTCCTGCGTCCCGGGCAAAGCGCATGGCCCGACAGCGTTCAGATACCCCGGGCTGCTCAGCGGGCGTTAACTGTGCGTGTCCTGTGCTGGGTCCCGGGGTTCCGGCAGCTCCTTTCCCAGCCTCCACTGCGCCCCCTCCATGCCGGGGCCGCGTCTGCCGCCACCTGGGCCCACCCCACCTGCCCGAAGACAGGCGCTGGGAGCTTTGCCCCAGGAGTTGTCCAGGCGACGTTCACTTTAATTCAGGTTGATTTGGAAACGTGTTCATCGGACACATTCTCGGACATCTACTGGTACCGCTGGGGTGGGGTGGGGTGGGGTGGGGGTGGGGGTGGCATTTCCTGCTCCCAGGAAGCCTGTCTTGGGGGTCGAAGACCCCCATCTACACTTCACTCGGGGCACAGATGAAACGCCGGTCGTAACTGCAGCCCAACCCGAAGGCGCCCCAAAGATGACAAGCCGGGGATCCTGCCTGTCTTTAAACACTGGGGGGAAAGTTAACCTCAGGTTTATTTTATCCTCCCAAATAACAACGTGTGTTTGAAATAAATGAAACGCGGTGACGAAGCGTGACTTATCCCGGCCTGCGGCCCGTCCCCCGCCTCGGCTGGCACACCGTCACTGCTAGGCCAGCAGGGAGCACAGATGGTGAGCGTGGCCACCGTCTTTCAGTAAAAGCAAGACCCTTTACGAGCAAAGCAGAGGGGGCTTACATCCCCGGGGTCCTGGTCCCGCCGTCTAACAGGGGCAGGTCCAGGTGGGCAGGGCCGTGCTGGGGCCCGTGGCCAGAGGAAGAGGGACGCCCGTGGGTCCTCACGTCCGTGATACGGGCTCTCCGGTCATCCCCGCCAGGGACTGTGGGCACGCGGGCGTCCACCTCCCTGAGCCGGCCTCGTGGGGCCGGGAGCCCTTTGCTGGTTAAACGACTCTGCCCGCTGCACAGTAATGCGGGGCCGAGAAACCGACGAACAGCGCCCGTGTCTGTTTACAATTTTGTTCACTGGGAAGTTTTTAGCATCAGTGTTGGTTTTTAAAACATTGCATTACGACGACACCAGTCTTCGTGACTCAGGTTTGGGGCGCTCGCGAGTACCTTGCTCACCTCGCCCAAATCCCGGCCCTGGAGGGAGAGGGCAGGGACCCTCCCGGACCCCTGAGCGTCAGCGCAGAGGGTGACGGAGGGTGGCGGAGGGGGCCGGGCCCCAGCGACGCACCTGGATCCCCTCGGTCTCCTCCAGGAAGCGGGCGCTGACGGACACCAGGGCATCTTCCGGCCACTCGTGGAACCAGTCGATGGCCGTGCAGTTGACCACGGCTGGGAACTTCCTCGCCCGCACGCGCAGGACGGAGCCCACGGGGGAGAAGCACAGGATCACCTGGACACGGGGCGCAGACGGGCCGCTCAGAAGGCCGGCGGCGCCGAGGCTGGCCACGCCGCTGGGCAGGACGCTCGCTCGCTCGGCCAGAAACGCGCCGCGTGGTCTCGGGTCGCAAAGTCTGGGGAGCATGTGCCAGCTTCGGGGTCGGAGGCCTGGGCCGGCTCTGAGGTGGGCGCAGGGGTCGGCCCCACCCTCCTGGAGTGGCCCCGGGAAGGGGGACTGAGTGGGGGATGGGCGTCCATGCCGATGGAGGAGGAGGCCGAGAATGGGGAGGGCCACCGTCCCTTGAGCAGGTCTGGTCCTCGGGGACGTGGAGCCTCCTCCAAGCCCCCAAGGACGGTGGCTAATCCCCAGACAGGCTGGACTCCCTGGGTCCCAGCTGCAGAAGGGGCTACAGACACGGCCCCAGGTGTCCCTGCTGCTGGGCCAGGGACCTCTGTCTCATGGTGGCCTCGGCCTCATGGCCCCTCCTTGTAATGTCCCTCCTTCCCCGGGCATGATGCTGGCTCACTGGAGGTGGCCGCCCCACCGAGGAAGGGCCAGGGGCAGGGAGCACCTGTGGGGGACCCTCGCCCCACAACGACTTAGCCGATTGGACTGGGTCACCAGACAGGGGCGACAAAGAGACTCGCTTCATAGACTGCGTGGAGCAGGGACTGAGAGCCACCAGGTGCTACCCGAGCTGTGGGGTTGCACCGTCCCTCACGAGGGGCAGCGGCCACCTGGCCATTAACCGGGTAGTTAGTTCAGCCCGCTTCCCCCGAGAGGGAGCGCTGAAGCTACTCACGCATTTAAACTTGCTGTGTGCGTGTGCACGCGCGTGTGTGCGCGTGTGCGTGTGCATGTGCGTGCATGTGCGTGTGTGTGTAAAACACTTTGGCCACCAGTACCTCTAACAGCCCATGCCCATTAGGCCGCCCCAGCATCCTCTCCTTTCCTTCCCCCGGGAGGGAACCCCCAGCCCCCCACCCCCCAGGAGGCCCCGGGACCCTGCGGGACGGGGACCAGCACCTTGAGCTGCCGGCGCACTTTCTCGATGAAGAACTTCCAGCAGGTTTCCCGCGTGTCGTTTAAGCCGAGGGACTTCACCTGCGGCCGCATGGACGTGATGATGTTCTCCACCTCGTCGTC
>JAQQSQ010000721.1:0-13909 GCA_028627145.1 Eidolon dupreanum
GACTGATGATGCAGAAATAAAGAAAAGCATAGTACACAGAAATATATTAATTGTTGTGCAAAAAGGAAATAAGTTAACTAGGACGAGAGATTCTTGAAGATTTGAATTGGCACCTCCAGCAATGGTGCCAATTTTACACATTCTTTCACTGTTTGAAAGTTTATGTATTTGTTTCATAGAAGTTATCCGATTATTTTTTGTAAAGAGATAAGACTGACTTGTGTGTGTTTATTTTAGTTGTTTAAAATAGATATTTAATTGATTTTAAAACATTAACTGATTCAGCATTTCTCAATTTATTTAAAATTAAACTTCATCCTAGAGTTAGACACTAGGCTAAATAAACCCATAGATCTGTTTGGTAGAGTTTTTAGGGTTTTCTATATAAAGAATCATGTCATCTGCAAAAGCGACAATTTGACTTCTTCATTCCCAATTTGGATGCTTTTTCTTTCTTTCTCTTGCTTGGTTGCTCTGGCTAGGACTTCCACCGCTATATTGAACAGAGAAAAAGCTTTCAGTTTTTTACCATTTTGTACGATATTGGTTGAGGGATTGCTATATTAAAAGAAACTGAAGAAGACAGAAAGAAATAGAAAGATATTTCATGTTCATGGATTGGAAGAATCAACATAGTTAAAATGGCCACATTACCCAAAGCAATATATAGATTTAATGCAATCCCCACCAAAATCCCAATGGCATTTTTTTTGAAGAAATAGAACAAAAACTTGTCAGATTTGTATAGGATCACAAAAGTTGTTGAACAGACAAAGCAATCTTGAGAAAAAAAGAACAAAGCCAGAGGTATCACCATGCTCAACTTCGAATTATACTACAAAACTACAAAGCGACAGTAATTAAGACCATGTTATTGGCAGAAAACCAGACATGCAGACTAATGGAATAGAACTGAGAGTCCAGAATTAAAGTCCAGTATATGTGGGCAAATAACTTTAAATAAAGGAGAAAAAACATATAACAGAGAAAAGAAAGCCTCTCCAATAAATAGCCCTGGAAAAATTAAAAAGATACATGCAAAAAAAAAAAAAATTAGACTGCTATCTGTCACCATACACCAAATTTACTCAAAAGGATCAAAGCTATAAATATAAGACCTGAAACAATAAATTGCATAGAAGAAAACATTGGAACTAAACTCAAGGACCTTGGACTTAAAAAGAATTTTATGAATTTGACCTCAAAGGCAAGAGAAGTAAAAGCAAAAATGAATGAATGGGACTACGTCAAACTAAAAAGCTCTGCACAGCAAAAGAAACCATCATTGAGGCAAAGAGGCAATCAACTGAATGAGAAGATATTTGCAAACAACGCCTCTAATAAGGGGTTAATATCTGTAATATATAAAAAATCTCATAAAATTCAACAACAAAAATATAAATAATCCAATTAGAAAATGGGCAGAGGACCTGGATAGACACTTCTTCCAAGAAGATATATAAATGGCCAACACACATATGAAAAGATGCTCAACGTCACTAGCTATTAGGGAATTGCAAATCAAAACCACAATGAGCTAACACCTCACACCTGTTAGAATGGCTATCAACAGGACAAGCAATAACAAGTGTTGAGAGGATGTGGAGAAAAAGGAACCCTCACACTCTGCTGGTGGGACTGCAAATTGGTACGGCCACTATGGAAAACAGAATGGAGGTTCCTCAAAAAACTAAGAATAGAATTATCATATGACCCAGAAATCCCTCTTCTGGGTATTTACCCCAACAATGCCAACTACAGCCACAGCGCACTTAGGAATTCACAAAGTCAATAATTCATTTTATTTATTTATTTTTAGAAACTTCACTTTGTAAAAATGAGAAGGAAATAAGGGAAAAGGGATGTATGAAGAAGATACCAGATTACAGAATTATGACTATTTGAAGAAGCAAATTTTATATTGAAAATTTAAACTATTTTATACATTACAGATACAAATGTGAAAGAATAATGTGCATTTTGCTCCCTCACTCTTTATTCTCACTTCACATTGTAATCTTTTATATGTGACCTTTTCAACATTTTTTTTTCTTTATATGTTGTTCTATTTCTCTCCAGAAATTCAACATTTTTGTTATTTCTATTTCAAGGCTTTTCTGTGTTCCTTTTAAACTAAATCCTAAAAACGTCTAAAATGGTACTCATTCCTCTTTAACATTAACCGTTTTTCAAAAATTATTGACAGCAAAGGGAGTAGATAGTTGTGCTGAGGGGAAGTGAAATTAACATGAACATCTCTTATTTGAGCAACAGGGAGTTTAGCGGCTGCCAAGGGTAACAGACTAATTTAAGTCAATTTTTATAAACTTCACACAAAAAGAACAGGAATAAATTGGATTGTGTCTATTTGACTCAGCACTATCTTTCGACTTTATACCCTGTTATAATTTTCAGCTCCTCAACTTTCTGCTTACCACTGCTCAGCTCCATTTGATCTTTGGGAAGTAAGAAACCTGGGGATAATTGTTAGATTGTGCCCATTTTGGTCTATTTCGATCTAGTCTATAGTGGGCATAAAGGGAGCACATCTACGTTTATTCAAGGGTCCAATATGCAACAGATATATCTATATTCTATATTCTACTTTTCTATTAAGAGGAGGTATAGGTATTCTCAATTACTAGCACTTAATCCCATGCTTTGAAAGTATATTAATATTTTATCTGTACAACTTAACGAGGAAATCATTTTTCTTCTTAACCATTGTATTGGCTTAGCCAAGAAATATTGTCTGCTCCTCGGCTTCTCAATATATACACTTGGAGATGGTATTACAGTCTCATGAAATAATCCATTAGTATACTTGCTGTTTAGTTACAACTCAATATAATATACCGTTGATATTAGAAATACTTTTTTAACTTAATTGTTTGAAAAAAATAATATTAAATACCATTCTCGATTCAATATTCTTAAGCATTTCAGAGATGTGTTCATATTAATGTGATCTAACCATATGCTCTTCATTATTTTAAAAGGTTTCTTAACCAACCATTTCTAATCCTATGAGCATAATAGGATATTGTGGTGCTGTGACTTATAATAAGACACATACACGAGGTCTCCATCTACTGCTCCCAGTGCAAAACTCTTGAAATTTCCTCAGCTATGAACACACCTGGGGTGAGATGGGGAATGAGAACTGTCCACTAACTCCCCAGCATTCCTACCCACTGTGGGAGTCAGGATTCTAAGGTTAACATTTTATTAACATGAAAGTGGAAAACAGACATTTAGATGTTGCACAAGCTAAACGGATTTAGCATGCTTCCACTTCCAAAAACATTTACTGCGTCCCAGATTGTATGCAAACAGTAGAACTGTGGCTTTATTTTAACACCTTGTATAGTCCCCTCATTTACGTGTGGACAGGACCTGATACTTGCTTTTGGAATGTCAGCACTGAAGAGATTGTGAGGCTGTAATTAAGGTCCCAAATCAGTTGTATTTGAGTTACATATACATCTAAATAGGTCGTCAGAACTCAGTAATACTTGAATACTTCTTTTATGAAAGCTCTTATAAATTTGGAATAAATGTAATCAAATAGTTTCATCAGTGCACCCCCTACTCGTACCCCAGATATCAAGAATTCACGATAGTCCCCATGTGCATTAGGAGATAGCATTTTACAAGAAAGACAGGCCAGTATAAAGCACTGCAGTACATATACGTATGTACATAGACGCGCGCGCGCGCGCACACACACACACACACACACACACAGGCACATACAATGGTCTTAGAGAGGATGGAATTAAGACATGTGTGATGGTCCTGGAACGATTAGGTCAATGTTTAGTACTAGTTATGACAACCTCTAGACAAATCGTGAGAAAAACTGATTATTTCAAATGATGCAGGAAAGGCATTCTGATACAACTCAACACTGTTTCTAAATTAAACTTAGTATATAAAGAAATTTCTTTATCATGATGAATGCAATCTTTTTAGTAAATGCCATCTAAGAGCACTCTTTTCTAAAACATTCAAGTGATCTATTGTAAAGAATATGGTTAACAGTGGTTGTAAGGAGAATTAACACCAAAAAAAAAAAAAATCTGAATTCTTGGTAAATGTAGATACATAAGAATAATTACAAAGTTAACTAAAAATATTTTCTTTCTTTTTTTATTAGTATGAATATGTTATTTACTAAGGGTAAAGGTAAAGAATGTAGACCTTCTTTCAGCCCTATGTGTCTATCATTCTGAACATTTTTTTTCATTAATTCTCTTTTCTTTATATTTTAAAAAGATAAAATATATATCCTACATTGCAAAGTTTTAAATTCCAAATAAGACATACACATTCTCCACATTTATACTTCATTCGATAAAGCATTTTTTGTTATTATTCACTTTTTCTATTTTTAACTTATTCTTTATTTCAATGCATTTTTCTCTGTAGCGCTGCCTTTTAGCATGTCTTAATCAAAAAGTTACTTATTAAGTGCCCTCATGTGGATTGGTATTAAAAAAGCATACCAAAAAAGCATGTTATAAGAATTTTAAAGAAAGGCGAATTTGCCTTCTGAGAACTCAGATTTCAAATAAAGGGGAAGGAAAAAAATGTATATGGACAACCGAAATACAGTAAAGAAAACATGACTAAAAAGATATATCAAAATAAAATGCCTACTGAAAAGGGCAAATGAGAGGAATGGCTGAAAGGGTGTCAGAGATATTCACCCAAAGCTTCATTATGGAAAAATAATTGTCAGGTGGAATGAAGAGAACAACTGAATATTGGTATTTTGAAAAATGAATGAACTTTAACCATACTGAAAAGTAATGTGATAATTCAAGTGAAAAGCAAATTTAACAGGATTGTCTCATAATAAAAGGTAGGTGCATATAAAAGATGGCTAACAGGATTTACAATGGATTTAGAAGTGTTCTTCGCCAAGAAGAATATCACGTTGAGCTGGAGTTCCTAGGGGTCAGTGCTGAGCCCATGTATTAGTCAGCTGAAGCTGCTATAACAAAATACTATAACCTGAGTGGCTTGAGCAACAGACATTTATTTCTCATCGTTCTGGAGGCTGCAAAGTCCAAGATCAAGGTGCTGGCCTCTTGGGTTCCTGATGAAGGCTCTCTTCCGGGCTTTCAGATGGTGGTCTTCCTGGATGTCCTCACATGGAGGAGAGAGAGAAAGCTAGCCCTCTGGTCTCATCTTATGATGGCATGCACTAGTCCCATCAGGATGACCCTACACTCAGCATCTCATCTAAACCTAATTATCTTCTAAGGCCCCATCTCCAAATACCATCATATTGAGGGTTAAGAACTTAAGATACGAATTGGGGGAAGGGGGGACTTTCAGTCCAAAACAGCCCATTATTCTTCTCTATTCTTTCTCTCCAGATGATTTTCAATAACTACCTATGTGTCAATGACTAAAACTCACATCTCCAAATAGATCCGCTTCCTGTGCTCCAGCCCGGCATACCCAGCTTCTCTTTTTAATATCTTTTTCTCTTGGGTGTGTCAACACAGCCCTCTCAAACCACAGTCAAGCTGGAACTCCTTAACCCTGTTTGCTTCTTCCCACTAAATGAGGCTTCTATTTACCGAGTTGCTTAAACCAGTGTACTAGTTGATAGTATAAACCCTTCTGAATTCTTTATCCTGCCCATTCTTTGTATCACTGTGTTCTGCTCACTTTCAATTCAATATTTTTCTGAAATCAATTTACTTTTTGTCATGGCTATTTCCACTATACAGGCTTAAGTTATCATCATTATAGGAATATCTACCATACTGGATTTCCAACTCCTACTTCTTCTGTAAAGCGCGAATTGATTCTCAACACAGCAGCCACGTATACCTTTTGAAAATGAAAATATAATTGTGCTGAAAACCTACTTAAAAGCTTCTTAGTGGATTTTCATTGCCTTCAGGTAAAATTCAGACAGCGGAACAGGGTCATAAACCTGTGCATTATCAGGCTCCAATCCCTAGTCAGTTATTCTAGACATTTCAGTAAACTCAGAATTCACATTTGCTTCCTTAGTTTCTCATATTCTCCAAGTATTTTCTCATCTCAGAACTCTTACATATGTCATTCTTCTGCCTGAAATATTGGACCTATTCTCCATATGTCTAAATCTAAATTTATCCTTCAGGTCGCAGCCTAAAGTTCAGTAACTCAAAAAAGATAACACTGATGCCCCAATCCAAATTAAGTTGTCTTAAGACAGACTTTTTTTTCTGTTTTATTAATCAGTATACCCCGGAAACCTAGAAAAAAAGATGTCTAGGACAGAGAAGCTACTAAATATTTTTAATTGAGCACTGAATGTTAAAATTAAAAAAAAACAAAAACCTACAATTATTTCAAATCATCACTAAAGACTAGAGATTATCCAGCCTTCCAAAAATATGTATACGCAGATCTAATAAGTTTTAAACTACCAGACTAACAGTGTTGAAATCTGAGGGGGAAAAATAACCAAATAAAACAGTGCCTTAATTTCAGTGCCGTAGGCACTCTGCACATAATACAAGGGACATAACCATCTAAGAATTTTGACCTCTAAATCAGTATTTCTTCTCTACTCAAGTCATTAAGTATGTGAGGCATGAGTGTCGCTGTGTATAGGGGAAGGAGAGTGAGATCAATTTAGCATTAGAAAGAGATTTAGAGGAAAATTAGCATGGTATGAGTTACCTGAAGCAAGCAGAGCATGTACTAATTAATAACCACATTTCTCTGAGTAATTCAGAGCACTCTCTACACATCTCCTGTCTGGACACATAAGGTTCCTTTGCTTCCAAGCTCTGCTGTGCTAACGGGCCCATTCGCTCTGCTGACTGCAAGGTCTCCTCCGTGGGCCCAGTTATACCAAGACTGACACATGCAAAACTCCACCAGAAGCCGGTGGCAGTTTTGCGTGATTAAAGATGGCAGAATCAGGGCCATACATACATTTGCATGCAAATGCGTTTGAGAAAATAGCATACAATATATTATGTAAGCATATTTAGAATGAATAAACACACTCAGCTAAATTTTCAAACATCTGTTCGAGCTCATGGCGGCACCCCAAATTTGCATACCTAACTCCTTTTTAAACAGGGCTTAATTTTGCCCTCCACAATATTAGGTCGTAGTAGCCTTTTAACTCAAAATACATAACTTATATGGTACAGACGATGCTAATTATCACGTATAAAAAACCCAGCTGTACCCGCTTTCCATTTTCAACTTCTTTCCGTGTTCCCAGTAAGAGTCAAGGGCACAGCATGGTCTGTGGCTGGGGGAGAACTTTTTATGCATCCTCTAACTCAATTCACGTGTTATAAGGAAAAAAAAAACTGAGACTGGAATCATTTGCATAACTGTGCTTCCAGCCATATACAAATGCAGACATTCTAACCACAAGATGCATATTATGCCCACTTAATGGCATAAGCCTGCCACTGCTTGTAGTTTATGGACCCTAAGAGTTCAGGCAGCAGTGTACTATGAGTGTTTCGTTTCGTTTTCTATTTTCGTTTAGCATGCCCTTCCATAGTCTCTATCAGGTTCTGCCGAAAGTCATGCAAACACGTCACAAATGACCCCAGGGCTTACTTAGAGAGCCCTGTTACCCCACCAAACAGTGCAATGAAGCCGCAAACAAAGCAAGGATTCATTGGTTTCCTTGGAGAAGACTTGTTTAAAAAAATATTATTTGCATAAGTTATTGAGACTAGTTAAAAAAAAAAAACCAACCAACCAAACAAACAAACAAAAAAACAAATGAAGAGAAGCAGCAGAATGTGTTGCCCCAAAATAGGCCACTTTGGCATTTAAATTATTTTTAGCCAAAGGTAATTGAAAGCAGGAAATGCAGAAAAAACTCTCTGTACCTCCTTCCTTTTCTCCCTAAAGGCAGGATATGAATTCTCCTTTTACTGAAGAGAGACTCTCATCTGCCTATTCATGACAAACGTTTCTTCACTGGTTTCCTTCCTTATATTGACCTTCCCACAGTTTGTCGCTCTGGAATCCTAAAACCTCTCTCTTCTGTTCCATCACTCCTCTACAAATGCATTTTCTCGGGGCAGATGTGACATGAGTGAGTTCTAGCCCCACTTTGAAACGTTCTATCGAGGTTCCTCTCGTGTGATGTGCACTGCACGCATTATAAACTATGATTTTTTTTTTTTTTTGTTAATATGTCTTTTTGTTAAACAGCGCCATCTGAAAACTCAAGATGAACAGAGGAAAAGTTTTGCCTCTCCTACACAAACACGGCTCCTTACAAACTTTCTTTTCTTGTACTTATTCTTAGAAAAAGCTGCATTTCTTATTTTTGAATCTTTAAAATATAGATATTCCTCTAAAATCTAGTTATGGCTTTAAAAATGAATAATGTAAATATTGTAACCAATTACGGAAAAATTCTAGAATTAATTCCAGGTTAAGTCTAAGCCATTCATTCACTTATTCGTTCACTGAGCACATAATTACTTGGACCTAACACCCCACCAGTTTCTGTGGACACGCTGTTTAACAAAATTTACAATCTCAGAGGAATGCAAACAAGGGACAATTAAAATACGTTGCAGATAAGGGTAAAGGGGGTCAAATATAAGGTGACAGGAGGAAATTTACCTGGATGGTGAACACGCAATGCAATACACATATTATGTATTATTGACTTGTACACTTGAAACCTATATAATTTTATTAACCAAAGTCACCCTGGCACATTTAATAATAATAATAAAATGTCGTGGCGGTGCTATGAGAAAATACTAATCCAGGATTCAAATGTGTTCTCTATGTTATATAGTGTTATTGATTAAAGATGGCTGAGTCTCCAAGCACCGCTGCCAAGATGCAAGATGTGGAAGTAAAGCCCTAGAGCCGCCAACGAGCCCAGCTGCTGGGTTCACCAAACTGACTTCCATTAACGGCCCTGGAGCCGAAAACTTGCCCAGTTTTACTTTTTAATTACCATATTTTTGAGATCTAATAAAATGGCTATTTTTTCTAGATGACTATTTTTTAAGTCTCTATTTTTTAGAATTCTTTATGACTCATCAATAGATAACTAATACAATATATTTTACCTGGAAGTGTGGTGCTGTTTTAACTAAAACTAAAGTCTAAGGCACTGGCTTTGGGGACTACATGGCAAAGAAAAGCTAGAAGAGCTGCCAGGCCCCCTAAAATTTTTGGTGAAGAGTTGAAAAGACAGTAAGAAAATTGTTACTGGAAGCTAGAGAAATGGGCAGGAAGTTTGGTAACACAATTGTCTGTAGTCGTACATAAAATGGAAAATATATCTTAATGGCCTATTTGATTTGGCTAAGAAGATTTCTATGCTGAAAATGCTAAGTAGTTATTTAAGGCATATATGAGTAATATGGTAAGAGAAAGGTATGCCAAAAAAAGTAAATATTCAGTATCAAGCAGAATTTGGAAGAAATATGAAGGAGCCAGGGATTACTAGGCAAATGATAACTTTCTCATGCCCAGTTTCTCCCTTAAAAAACTCTTCAAGTAAGAAATGGCTTCGAGGCAGAGGTCAAATCCACAGTACTTCCAATTAAACATGAACTGAAGGTTAAGATGTTGATTCTATGGCTTGAAGAACGTTTATTGAGATTTTGAAAAGATTTAAGTCCAGATTTAAGGCCAAGCTGGGCTTCTGAGAATCTTTAGAACATGCTAATTAGAGCAATCTTAAATAGACTAAAATGCTTTTAAGAATCTTAAGTGTGTCCTCCACACACTAAACTGACTCTGAACACAAAGTGTAAAAGAGTCTAGACTGAAATGAAATATGACTGATTTTGTCTAATGAATTAAATGATATTTCAGTTAACAGAATTTCCACAAAGTTTTTAAAGTAAATTATTCCAATTTGCATGAACAAGACAGACAATATACAAAGTAAAAAAAAAAAAAATGCTTTTGTACCCTTAAATGAGTAAATAGAATACAGACTGAGAAAGTTACTCAGCTTTAAATCCAGATGAGAGCACAGAATCAAGACCCTCAGAGGGTATTCTCCAGGCAGTAGAATTTTACCGGATTCAAGAAATTAGCAACATGTGTCAGATTTCAAAATTACTATGAACCATTAATGACCATATGTCCTTACTTTTTTATATTTTTGGATGGAAATCTCTATTACAGTTACCCTATACCTATCTCATCATTGTATACTAGATGTATGGGGGCTGAGGAGGCAAATAACACGTCTCAAATTCATAGGTTTCAGTGCAAGAGAAATTGCAATCACAGAACTGACACAAAGAAAACAGAAGGAAGCGATCTCGTGCAAACCTGGAAGTGTTACAGGTAACACCATTCCACAACTTGTGCTGATGTAATTTAAATCTGTGACTTAGGAGAACGTCTATAAGTTATGTGATACTGGTGTAACAAGTTACAAGCTTTTCAATTGAAATTTATTTTCTGAGTTATTTTAATAGGTTGATCAATCTGATGAGTACTTAAAGAACTGAACGTGAGGAGGCTCATGTGCATCTAGAACAGATTCCATCCTGACCTTCAAACCGATGATGCAATGGCACGCGGATTAGGGGGACCTTAGAGGCAAATGAGTTTATTTTGCATCTGGGAGGGATGTAAACACTTTTTAGCCAGTGAGTAGACTCAATGTTAAAATGGCCACAATATTTTTGCTGCTTCTTCCACTAAGAAATAAAATTTAATTTTTCTCTCCATGAATCTGTCTGATTTCTCTCATCGATTTACAAATTAAACACTATAGATGTGACATTGTCAATTTCCTGGACGAGGCTTTAAATACAGGCAGCTTTCTTTTATTTTCTTTCAGAATACTAACTCGGTGTTGACACGCTGCTAGTAAAAAGTCCGATTACACCCCAACACCGCCATGTGTGGGATCCATGTGTAGCGCTCCAATCAACAGCTCAGGTTGAGTGGAGCCTTCTGGCTAGCCCTGCCAAGACACTCTAGATGTGAGCAGAGCCAACTTGGACCCTCGGTGCCTATCCATCAGCTAACAACACCAGTAAGTGACCTTGGTTGATGGCACAAGGAGCAAAAAATAAATAAATAAATAAATAAAGGCCAAGTGATACCTGCCCAAATTTATGATCAAGAAAACATAACAAAACAAAAATAAAACATGAAACATAATAAAATGTTTATCATCTTACGACACTAAATATTGGGGTAATTTGCTATGAAAAATTTGATAATCAGAACATATGATCATAAAGTTCTTAGTTTTGCATTAGATGAAGTTAGACATTTGAAAAATATACAAGATAGTGTTTGAAAGTTATTTCTCAGTCCAGAATACCTTGGCATTCATTTCTTATGTATTATATATTCTTGAAATCCTAAAGCATTTAAAGATATCAATTGCAGTATGAAGAGTATTCACAGGACCGGTTTTTTTTTTTTTTTTTTTTTTTAATTTAGGTGGTCCAAGTTTCCTTGCCTGACTCCACCAGTTTGACAAATGGGTCAAATTACGGCCCAGCAACTCTCCAGGAGGAGAAAGGACAAGTCATGCACCTACAACACAGTGATGTTCCCAGTAGAAAACAGCGATTTCCACCCAAAATCCTCTTCAAGTGAAATACTTGGTACTCGAGTATTTATGTTAACTTTGCATTAACTTTATAGGCTATTTTTAAAGAATGAGAAAAAAATGCAAGAACAGTATTATTATCAGTTGATGTCTAAGGACATGCACAATAAAAATCTGCAAAGTATTTATTACATTGACTGACTTATCACTATAGACATTCATAATCATTTATAGAACTCTTGAGATAAAGCAAATAATGATGGGTTTCTTGTACTTTTATATTTATTATTAGGTAAATTACACATCTAATTTTGAATTGCAATTTTCTTTTCCCTCTCAGTGTAAAGTATATTGATATATTTAAGAGTATATAAATAAATTCTCCCTATCTGAACATATAAACAAGTAGATACAACATACATTATCCCTTTATAAGCTTATTGTTATAGCCTTAGTAATAATATTCAATATCTAGTCATCTAAAACCACATTAATAACTTTATACCTACATTTTGAATATATAATATGCACAGCGTAATGGGTAAAGTACACCAATTACAATAAGAAATATATTTCTCATTATAAGAATTTTACCACAAAGGTCACCTCTAAAAGAATAACATGTATTTAACAGATTTTGCAGAAAGATAGAAGTAATTAGTGAACTCTGAAAGTAAAGAAGGTAGTGAGAAATATTTGAAGGATAATTTTGGGAAATATTACTCTCCCAAGATTGTAATCTTTCATGTCACATAAAACTGCCTCTGAATTCAACAAAAATGCAATATTCTTTAAACTGGAATTGATATAATCCCATATGAGGTCTTTATAAAATATTGATGTGGTAACTAGGCAGGTTTTAATCCTAGATAGATTAAAAAAGGAGAAGAAAAAAGAAAGCTCTTCTACAAAGAGCATAGTAAAAACAGGTACTTCTAATTATTACAGAGAAAATATTATTTCCATGAAGATAATGTCACGAAGTTCACATGTATCTCATTAGTCCACAAAATGTTAACAATATTATATACATTTGTCAATTAAGTATGCATGTGAAAGTTTTGAGTATTAACAAAATGAAACTTAATATTAATTCTATACATTGTGCAATATTAATTTATTGGCATCGATGTATAATATTACTGAGTAATTTTAAATTTTTGCCTTAAGATTATGTTAATATTTAAATATGAAAAAACTATGGCATTGAAAATCAAAGTCTATTAGCTATCTTAGAATATTTCAAGAATAAATAGAATGCCCTAAATCAGTAGGTATCAATGGAAGCAATACATTTAGTAGGCAAAAAAAAAAAAAAAAAAAAAAAAAAAAATGCAGTTCTTTTTAAACAAGTTGTTTGATCATACTGATTGTTCATGCTTTTTGAATTAGTCTTTGGGAGGTAGAGCATATGTCTTTTCTCTAATCCTTTAATAATTTCTTTCCAAATGACTGATAATATTTTTACACATTTTCAAGTCAGAGTTGAGGAAAAATTCTGCAATAAAGTAACTATGCAATGAAAGCTAGCTATGCAGAATGGGAGTCATTACTTTCTTCTCGAAAGCTGTGCTTTCCCTTACACTACTACTCTTCAAAGAAATCACCACTAGTGACCACAGAACACTGATATAAAGAAAACAAATACTTTTTGAACTCTGTGTATTCTACAATCTACATTCTAATTTATTTAATCCTCCCAATTCTCTAATAAGATTGTCCTAATGATTCTTATGTTACTGATGAGGAAACAGAAGCTCAGAAAGGTGAGAAAATTAGCCTAAGACTACACAGAGTCATCATTCAATTTGAATGAAAGTATGTGAACAAAAGATATCAATACTACTTTATGTCAATTTCTCCAAATTGTGTCATCTTTAGTCACAACACATGATATTCAAAGATCTGGTGTTTAAATCAACAATGACACCATAGCTAAGATAAATATATATAACTTTAAAATCAAATCCATTAGTATTGTTCATTTTAATTTTTATTGATTGGATCCAAAGCTAGAATTCCCATCATTTATTCCCAAGAACACACTCACACATTTCCAATATTGCATTGTTTGGGAGCTAAAGTCCCTTTCTTCACATGTCTCCTTGGTATCAGGATGGTTTTGTTTTTAATATACTATGTCTTTCTTAGTGTAGACAAGAAATTCTGGAGTGTAGTGAAGACAGGACTCTTCAGAGCCTGGCTTCCTTTATCTTTCGTAAGTCTGTATTACATAACTGCCAAGATTATTAGCAAGTTTAGGAGAGTTCCTTGTGTTATGTCAATATTAGTATTGATTTCAAACTTGAATAAATGCAATTGATTGGGAAGGAATAGAAAAATGAATCTAGCTGAGGA
>JAQQSQ010000722.1:0-13909 GCA_028627145.1 Eidolon dupreanum
TTTTTTTTTTTTTATATTGGGAGAGTGACTTTGTTAGCCCCTATAACAGATATAAAACCACACTTTAAAGTCTAATAATTTAAAAAATCATTAACATTAAAATTTCTCTGCAAGAAATGCTTCATAATTTTTACAAATAAATGCAACTCATAAGGACATGTAAGAGCTGTGGCTTTTCGTTATCACGTTACGTCTGAGTTGGTTAAGAAGTTACCTACTTGAGGATTTACATACCCTAATATGCAGCTAGCTTTGCCAGCACTGCCCTGGATGACTGACAACCCCAGGGATGGTGCTTTTCCCTGCTTACAGTCAGACTTACAGCAGCTACAGTTGGAACTCAGTCCTGCCATCATTTTATTACAAAGAAAACCAGACTGTAAGATAGACACTGAAACTTAACTAACTGGCTGAAACCAGATGACTCGAATAAAAAATGTATTAGAAAGAATGACACTTTAAATTCCTTTTGGAAATAGATGAAACCTAAATCAATAAATAATACTGAAAAAGACAGTTGCCTAATTGATTCTAAATTTCTTGGATTTAGTGAGTCAACAAACATTTATCGAGTACCCACAATGAATGGGTCAAGATGTATGTGAGATCTGGGGGAAATACAGAGGAAAAACGCAGTTCAAACCCTTTAGGTTTACTCACTTGTCTAGCACATGGAGAGGCTTCGACACTCTTTGTAGCTCTGGATTTGATACTTGTATTATTGAAATAAAACAGTTTTAACGGGCATTGAGACACTCAGGTCTTCCACTCCAGCTGTACTGACAATTTATCATATGTCTCATGTAACTTTTTGGTTCTCTCTGCTCATTGCATGTTGGATTACTCTAGAATAAAGTATAGGCTTTAGAATTAGAGAAACCTGCTTTAGGATTCCACTCACCCTGGGAAAATTACTTAGAAAAGTAGGTCTCCGATCTTTCTAAATAGGAATTCAACACATGCCTGACAGGGCTGAAGTGACAAGTACAGCAGAGTGTTAAGAGCTTGGGTTCTCAAAGCACGTGGTCCTGGCTTAGATCCTGTTCTAGTCACTTTCCACCAGGATTACCTTGGTAGGTTACTTAACTCCTCTACTTCTACTTATTTATGTGTAAAATAGGGAAAGAATCATGTTTCATACTACTGATGTAGGAAGAAGTAAGAGACATAATGAATATAAAGTGCTTAGCAGAATGTCTAACGCCTAGAAATCACAATAAATACCAGTTATCCTTATTGTTCGATCATCGAATGACTTGCTGTATTTTAAAGATTTAGCATACTTAAAATCAGTGCATATGCTGGAGGCAGCAAATTCTATAGATGCCATTTTGTTTTCGATATTATTTATAACAGAGACATTCAACAGTGGAGCTGGCTGCCTCCGGAAACCGTGTTCTGTCACTGGATGTGACCAAGCAGACACTCTGGGCTTTCAGTCAAGGATGGGGAGAAGCATCTCTTACACTGGGAAAACCCTAGATGAGATGACATATAAGCTGCTTCTCAAGTTCAGTATTTCTTATTCTATAACTTGTATTTATCTCTGGTTAGAAATGCTACTATTATTAACACTTTGGTAGCATACAAACTTTATTTCATAAAGAACCTATAATTGGGAAATATTCAAGACTAAGTCCAATCTTTTCCTCCAGAAAAGTATGTCCATCCTCCTTCCTACTTCTCTTATTCTAATGACTATAAAGAGATGCTCAAAGAGAAGTCAGCTAACTCATCTCAGAATGAACTGTGATTTCCTTTAAAAATTTTATGTCTTGTTCATTTTGCAATCTCATGAAGCAAGAACTATGTTCTCTGTTAGCTCTGCTTCTGGTGGTATTATGAACTAGGTCAGAGGTAGTTAAAAAAAAAAATAGGACCATAGCTAAGAATCTCATTTCAAAAAAAAAAACAAAAAACTTGGCCATGTTCCATGTTCAAAATAAACTCCTTTCTCTATTCTGGGGCAATCAGGAGACGTGTCTGAGAAAAGGGCCATAATGAGGACTAGCCAGGGAAGCGTTCCATGGAGAAGAGTGAGGGTCGAGGGCCTGAACACCTGACATCTACGCCACCCGCTTTGATGGAGGACCAGTGGCAAATCACTGTCCACTTGCTCCTCAACGCATCTGCATAAGGGCTGTTGATGGGAACGAGGTCCCAGTTACCTGGTCAAGGTCATGTTAAAAGCTTGCTTTTACTGCTGCTTTACTCTGCAGCCTGAAAAAGGGGGGAGGGTTTGGAAGGGGGATGTCAGAATATTCTTGAAAAACAGTGGTTTGCCTAGGAAAAAGGCAAACATAAAAGGGAATAATAGTGATAGTATCTAGGACGAGAGGATGTGCCCTGGGCTGTGGAGGGAAATGTGAGCAAAGAAAGGGCAGTGCCCAGACAGCGGGGTCCACACACCCCTCTGCCCAGATGAAAAAGACGTGGGAGGAGGCGAGCCGCAGGGAACAGGTTCTGTGACGAGGCCGGGACCTTGAGCGCCATGGTGTTCCTTTTGGGGGAAAAGCGTTTTGCTTTGTTCCGACTCCTCTGGTGTCGCACCTGCCAAATGCTGCCAGCAGGCACTGCCAAGCCCCGGACACTCGTGCTGAGGGACAGAAGGAGACAGCGCGCCACGACCAGATGGCCCTTGTGCTTTGCTAGGAGAGTTGCTCATTTCTGCCTTTTAGTTTACATAGAACTACTTTTGTGTATCGTGAATCCTCGAGTGGAGCTCAGGGATGCCTCCCATAGGGAAAGGTGAAATGTGGTAAAGGAAAAGGAGTTTATCATTTTTTTAACAATGGGAATGTTGGTTTTATTTAGAAAATGGGAAAACGGGTTTCAAGAAAAGGGAAGGAAAGGATAGAGAGAAGCGGTATTTCTCAGCATAGAGTTAGAGGAGATTGAGAAGTGAAGTTGCACCTGGTCCTTGGACAGGCGTGGAGGTGAGTGAGTCTGTCCCGCCGAGCCGGGTCCCCTGGGTGGCGAGGACCTCGGCCTCCGAACCAGAAGGGGCGGGACGGGTTCTGGAGAAACTCTCTTGGAGTCCGGGACCTTCCAGCCCTAACTGGGAGTTACCAAGTTTTTTTAATATCACGCGCCAGTAAAATTAAAGAAAAATAACCCTGAGATAATACTGACTAACCCACTTTTCATTTTGCCAAAGAAAACAATCCTACGACTTCAATATATCATCGTTTTAACAACCTTCCCCCCAAATAGAAAGAACACAATCCCAAGATATAAAGTCTTTCTCAAGAAGAGTCAGCTGACCTTCAGACTTATTATATTTGTAGTGATTACATAATCACTATAAAATACATATGGATACAAATAAATACATATATAAGTATGTATGTATGTGTATATGTATGATTATATGTATATATAAACATATATGCATACACATTGATATATATATGGATATGTTTGTTTAAACTATAAGTGTAAAATATTTAACATACCATTTATTTATGGCATTACACTGTAGGTCATAATATTTTTCTTATTTTAAGTGAGCCAAATGGAGGTTCAGGTGGAACAGTTGTTGAAGTAAAGCTCTAATGTCTGACTCGTGACCAAATTTTTAAGCACATTTGAAATATGCACTTCTAGAAGCATTATGGTTAACTGATGGGAAGAAACTGGTGGGGGCGGCTGGACAGAGCTGCTGAAAATTTCAGAAATGAGGGTGCTGGCAGGCGCGCAGCTGAGCAGTCACTGCCCAGTCTGAGCAGCTGACAAGGTGCCGCGGACAGAGGAGAGGGAGGGACGCTGGGTTGCCAACCGGCTCCAGCTCCAAACCTGAAGTCTGTGAGCCACGGGCTGTAAGTTAAGCTGGGGTGGGAAGATCGAGACGGGCTGCAGACAGAAAGTTTTCAAGGTCTCCTGACCCTGGAAAACAAAGGCAGAAGCCGAAGTATCCTAAGACAAAAATAAACATACCTGGCACCAACCTATAGGAGCCTGGTGATCATTTTAAGATGGGTCACTTAAGCAGCAATTCTTGTCCCTGGTGACCCATCAGAATCACTTGGCGAGCTCGAACTAAAGGACCTGCGAATTAATTGGTTTTGGGTGGAGCCTGAGTAGCTGTATCTTCTTCTTTTTTTTTTTTTTAAGTTCTCCAAATGATTCTAGTGCGGCTTCATTGAGAACCCACTGCTTAAAGGCTGACAGAGGCTGCAGCAAAAGTTCCCTCTCATCAGAGATCCTCCAACTGATTTACTTGCAATCTACTTGGAGTAGAACAAGACAGTGCATAATCAACCATTAAAGGGTTCTCCTTTTTCATTATAAAACTTCGCCATGGCTACCAGGCGGAAAGGCAGGCTGCCCATCACATTACCAGTGAGATCGCCTGTGCCACGTAAAGTGACACTGTTGGAGCCCCAGGACACTGACACTATCATGACAAATGCCAAGGTCAGGAAGATCCGCAAATGACACGGAGGACCAGCAGAGCACCCCGATTACGCTTGAGAGAGTCTACACTCGCGCTGCGGCGAGTGCAGTGAAAGCTGGCTGGAGGCAGGGTTTCTTGGCTTTGCGACCACAGCTTAGAATGTGCCAGGCACCGCCACACACTCTTGGTAGAAATGATCTGACTGAATGGACAGGTTTGTTCACTCGGCTCTGGCCACTGCTTCTCAAACAGGCCAGGCATGTTCCTGCCCTCTCCTCCCACCTGGAACTCTCTTCCCCCCGATATCCGCCTCCTTCCAGTCTGACCAGCGTCCACCTACTCTGTGAGGGGTGCCAAGCAAAAATGCCACCAATGTCTTCTTCTCCATTCCCTACTGCTTTCACTCTGCTACGTTTTCTTCTTTCCACATTTATCACTAACATCCACCCATCCATCTTGCTGGCCAGATGATCATTTGTTGTCTGTCTTCCCTCTAGAATCTAAGTTCTACAAGATGAGAAATCTCTCTCCCTCTCCCTCCCTTTCTCTCTTTCTCTGTCTCAAATGAACAATGCCTAACCATGCTTGATGTTTAGTTAAGTACTCAATGAATAGTTGTTGAAAAAATACAAGTTTTGGTAATATTATAGTAAGTTATTGATATTATTTTGATTAACAGAAATTTTTGTGCTAAAAAGAAATGCCTTGTTCTTTAACCGAAAAAAAAAAAAAAAAAGGAAAAAACTATAAAGAGGGAGAAAGGAAAAAACTTTAGTTGGCCATTGATGGCATTGATATCATAAAATTATGAGTTTTTTACTTTGTGAAATATAAGTATACAGGTCACATATGTGGCTTGTAAAGCTGAGGCTGGTTGATTTTTACCCTCAGTTATCATCACTACCCTCCCTTAATTAAGTGTTCTTTTGTAGTTTCCAAAGGTAGCACCTGATAGTCAATTCCTTCGATTTATCTGTAGGAATCTGACATCCCAAGGCTAATGTCACGTCTTTAAAACAGAAACCCATCCCCATGCTCACCACAGCAACACAAGCCGGGCCCCCTGCTGAGTTAACGTGCCTTCCCGAGCCTCACCAAGACTTATTTGGACAATGAAGTGAACACACACAGATTGTCCCAGTTCCTTTTGCTGACAATGCCTGCAGCCTTTCTCGAATTCCTGCAGGTGTGTTGGTGCTGCCTCCCCCTTCAGAATTCCGCACAAAAGCCCGTAGACGCTAAACTCCTTACTCCACGGGAAAGCGCATTCAGACACTTCTCTTTGCTCCCAGTGTAACAGTAGGAAAAGCAATTTACATTTTTTCAAAGTTGCCAGTCTTCTAGCTCTAAAATACTTCTGCAGACTCTGCGCAGAGGGTCAGAGGCTTCCCAGACGGTCAGAAGCAGATTATGGCAGGCGAGAAGCAAGCAGAAAAGCCATAGAAGGCTTGATGGAAAAAGAAGTCAAACTGACAAATGCAGTGTGTTCGAGGCAGATACTGTGAAATCATTATATTTTCAACAAAGAAAGTAAGTACATCCCTGCCGAGTCAGATCCTTGCACTTACGCATTAAAATCTTTATCTTCACCAGATGCATAAAATGAAAAATTAAATTTGACGGGAAGAGAAAGGAACAGGATCAGTTTCAGTTTCACCCTCCCCTTCTCACAAAGCGATTTATTGCAGATACGTTTACACAGGCAGCGCTCCCGTCTATTAGGCAAATGAGAACCAACCCCAAGATATGGGAATAACTGTAGATAATGTCAAATCAGGTGAGTAAAAATCAAGATGCTTTCATTATAATGATCAGAGGCAGCACTATATTTCCATTTAAAAGCTAATTTGCATGCTAAGCAGAAGCGATTCAAATTACTCTTTGCTAAAAACAAAGTAAGTGAATTTGTGGAGTACATACTTAGTACCGATGAAACATTTACTGAGCATAAAAATCTAGTAAACAACCTACACATCTAGAAAGCCCTCCTAAGCCCTCCACGAAACAAGTACATACTCTAGTTTATTATTTTCCAGCCTTCTCCACGTTCTGAATTAACATCCGTTACACACCTACTCGCTCTAACCGGGAAGCAGGGATCCAAGTGAGGCCCGTGGGCTGACTCCATAAGGGAGGACAATTCGGCCCGCACGGGGTTTCACGCGAATCCTTTCCTGCTGGCATGCATGGACTCACGCAGAGACTACCCCTTGCTGTAGCTTACTCAGTTCCTTAGGCCGGACCAGAAATTTCGGGGGCCTGGGAGTAACCAGAGTAACGCAAAGACCAACCAGCACAATTCATACACACAACTGCACTTCTGAGAGCTGCACCCCTGACCTGCCCATCCTGCAGCTCTCAGAACTTACTGGGAACACCCAAAATTACCCTGAGGGCCAAATATAAGCCGAGAAGTCTTATTATGTTATAGTCACATAGCATTTCTGATCAGAAAGCAGATTACCTGTATTGTTTATGACTTGTTTTCTCAAGTATTTGCTGGAAAGGACCTTTATTGGTTTCTGAAGGGCAAACTATCTGCTAAGTAGTTGCAGACCAAAGGTAAGAGTGTGGTAGCTCAAAACCATTCTTCCCTGGGGCGGAAATGCGGGGTGGTGCTGGAGTCCTAAGGGAGGGGACTGGCTTCGTTCTGGCTAGTCTCCGGTTTGTGCAGGTAAGTCACATGACTTCTCTCGACCTCATCAAAGTGTGAAGAGGTGTTTATTCACCGGTCCTAACATACATCGATGTTCGATTAATATTAGATCCTTCCCCTCTTGTACTGGCTAGGGGGAAAAAACACTAAAGTAAAAGTACAGACCATTCTCTGCTTGAAATGTGAATAATTTTTTTAAAAAACGGCATTTGCTTATATTCTCTTTTAGTTATTAGATATCCCTTTCCATTTTTATTTTATATGAGTTTTAAAAAAATATAATTGCACATAGCTTATTTGGTGTACAAGTAATTTTTGAGTAAGAGAGTGAATCAAATAAATAATTTTTGACAATGAGGTATACTTCTTTAGTATCTACTGCTCCAAATCTGAAACATAGTGAGCTGTAATTCTTGGTATTAGCACTTGAACAGCACAATGTTCTAAGATGTCTCAGTAATTGTTAACAGTTTTAAATAGTGTTAACTCAGAATAATATAACAAGACAGGGAAGTTCAAATATGCTGACTTCTTAAAAAGGTTAACACATCTACACGCTTCAAATGTAATAGGAGGCGAAAGGACCATCGTCCTTAAAAATACAAAGTGATAGGTTTTAGCATGCAGTATAACTGTTATAGAATGTTATATAGAGTTCAGCATACTTTGAATTTTAGCTTTCCTAATACGAATTATTTTTTCCCAAAATGTTCTTACTCCAGAGAAGAATGCCTTCCCCCGTGTTAAAAACTCTATCAAGGAATAAAGATGTAACCGAATAGTCAATCATTAATAACTAATTAAAGGGAAGCCATGAGGAATGGGTGTTGTTTTTACAGCAAAAACTATTCTTTTGATTCTCCAGAGGACACAGGCTTCCCTAGGTCACTAATATCAGCTCTTCGTATAAAACAGTTATCGCGAACAAGAGATGCTCGGAAGTCGGCCTCCCACTCAAGCAGCAGCAAAGCGCTCGTCTCTGCCTCACGGGGTATTTTGGGTTCAAGCAGAAACCCAGAGAAACCAGTGTTTGCCCAGAATCAGCCCACCAGGCGACCGGCTTTGGTGTCCTGAGCCCCCAGCATCCTACGACAGGACTATTGTTTTACAGGAACCGTCTTACTTGATTTCACTGTGGCATGTGACAGTTTCTCTCTAATGTGCTTCTAAAATATAACCCTCTTCTGTTTCTCTTCCTACTCATTTCTTTTCAATTTTGTTCACTTGAATATTTTTTCTGAAAACTTTTTAAAATCTGATGTTGGCGTTGAGGTGAGTCATGAGGCTTCTTTTTATCCTCCAGCCCGTCCCTGGGGAACCATGTCCATTTAAGGACCAGTCTTTATTATCACCCATCAACTTCTCCCCAAAACTTTGCCACTCGCTCTAGGCATTCCACTTAGATGACTCACAGGCACCACGCATTAGTCTGGGTGCCTGCAGCCATCCAAATGAAAAGCTTTAGAATCACTCTGGCAATTCCTCTGAGCCCTGCATATTGTCACTTCTAAAAATTTCTAAAATTTATCTCCTTTTATACCTTCACTGTGGACACTCTAGGGGAAGGAGAGTTAAACTATTCTGTGTGATGCCTACTAATTCTTAACCACAATCACCTGGGGAGTCTTTTGAATCCTTTACACCCCATGGCAGAATCTTGGAGAGCAGAGTTTGAATAACTTCTCCAGGTGATTCCTGTATGCTGCCAAACATATTAGATGCTTGACGTGTTATCTCAATTAATATTGACCGCATCCCCATGAGGCAATTAGTTTTAAATCCATTTATAGAAGGCAAATTCACAGCCTGAGAGATGCTAAGTAATTTGGCTAAAATGAGACAGCTAATAAGGGACAGCTGAGATTCAAGGTTTATATGATTCTAAAGTCTGGGCTCTTCCCACTTCCCTGTCACTAACTTTCCATCTACTTACCCAGCAGTTCCCAAACTGTAAGCTGCATAAATTGTAAGGTTTTGTGTTTCTGGTTTTCATGCAGGTTTCTATGCCAAACTCACAGAAATTCTGATTTTATAGGAATAGATTTGAATCCAGGCATGTGCATTTTAACAAGCAGCCAGGGGATTCTACATAGGGATGCTTTGGTTACTTCATCAGACATACTAACATTTTTTCCTTGAAGTGCAAATAGGATCACGTCAATTTTCCTGTCAACCCTTAAGTGGCTCCCAGTTAGTTTCACAATAAAGTCCAAATTCCTAAGCACGATACACGTGACCCCCATGTGGCGGTCACAGTCCTACATGTCCCACCTCCCGCGTTTCCCTCGCTTGCTTTCTGCACTCCGGTCACACAGAACCAAGTGCTTGCTCTTCAGGGAAAAAGTCATGCCTTTTCACAGCACGTGCTGTGACCCTCATCTGAAAAGCCAGGATTGGTTTCATCCAGCTGCTCTGTCACTCCTGCGGAGCTGGTTCCTTAACACTAAGGCCATCCATCCCTCCTGCTAACATCTCCATGATCCAGTGCACTGGCTCCTGGTCTACCTCTTGCCGTACTCTAGGTGGTAAAACTGGTAATTCCTCTTTGTATCTCCAGCATTAGCACAGTCCTTACACAAAAGAGGCCTTTATTAAATATCCGGTGTGTTGAACAACAACAACAAAAAAATGAATCAACTGAATCTTGGCAGTTAATCCTAAAAACTTAAAAATTCTGTGGATATATATTAATGAATCACATGATCAATTATCTAACTCTTTTGGCACTTCATAGGGTCATGCAATTGTCAGAGGAGAAGGAATTTTGAAGGTCATGTTAGGTGATCTCACTTTAAAGATGGGAAAATAGAAACCAGGAACAGTTAAGCAACTTTCCCAAGTTTGCTCAGCGAGTTCAGTAGAAACCAAAGCTTTCCTTCCCCTGGTCTAGTTCTCCTTTCACTAGTCCTTGTTGCTTGTTTTCTTTTTCTTCCTTTATTCTAGTTTACCAGGAATTAGCACTTATTGGAGCCCCACCCTGTCTGAGGCGCTGGGCCAGGTGTGTTATCTCAGCAGTGCATTTCTTCATTCCTTCCCTCATCGGCACTTGAACACTTGACACACACCTGCCCTGTGCCAGCTGCCAAAACTGTCACTATCCCGAAGACAGAGTCCCCCACCCCAGCAAGCTTACAGTCTAAAAGAGAGGACAGGTAAATGTGCAGCGATTAGGACACGGTGCCTCTAACTTCCGTGTTACATTACCAGGCTAACCAATGGGCACTCCGTGACATCCTTGGAACTAAACACCGAATGAAAATTTGGTGATAATGTATACAAAGGACAAATCTCACTGCTCCCTGTTTCACCAAATTTGTAATAGAGACCAAAAGATCAATCAGAAAACAACTAATAAAGCACACACTTGAGAAGTTTCATCCTAACTCACCAGTCATTAGATTGTCCCCCAAAAGTCCCTTCTGGAGGGGGCCTTTTAATATCTCATGACTCCCAAGAGAGAATAAAATGTGAGGCCCCTAAGAGCATAATTACTAATGCCTGAATCTAAAAATGGATACAGTAGACAGGGAGCAACACAATCAGCTTTTAATACTGCACCTCTAGGTTCGACTGGTTTACACATAAATTGAATGAGTGTCTTAGATTTAAAATAATACTTGACTTCAACTCAATCTTCATTAACTCTCTATCGTGAACCAAGTCCAAACTCAGTTCTTATTCATCTAAGAATATTTAGAGACAGACATGACATTTGGTGTTAATACTTTTGGAACTCTAGACATCCTTCTCTTACCTATGGCTTCTAACCTTTTTTTTTTTTAACCAAATAATACAAAAGGAAAAACAATCAAACTCACAAAAGCCTTTATATAAAGTAGCTCACCTCAGCATTATGGACTGAGTTAAATTGGAAAGTGTTTATAGTCAGTTTGCATGTCTAGTGGGAATTTTCAATGACTTCAAGGTGCTAATTTTGTAAAATAAGTTTCCTGTGGAGATTGGTTAAGCTACTGGGAAAACTAATGCGCAATGTTCACAGCAGATAACTAGCACTGTGAGAGTGGTCAACTTTGGGTGCTGTAGCACCTGCCAGAATGGTGACCTCACAGAGTCCCAGGTGGCCAGGGCAAACCCCCTGCAGGAGAGATGGCCTCAGGTGAAACCTGAGAGATGGAGGGAAAAAGCTGTGCCCAGGAACAGAAGCAACAGGTAGGAAGACCCCCGTGGCCCAGGGCAGTGTGGTGCGTTGGCCTGAGAAGACCTCTGGACTTGGTAAAGGAGGGGCTGCACGGCAGGCAGGGCATTTGAATCTCACGCACGTGAGAACTTTGTGCAGAACAACACAGAGAAACTCCCTCTAGTTCAAAGGAAACCGGTCTCTACTTCAGGTAGAAAAACAATTTCCTTAAGAGAGGAGGCATCTGAGAAATGCAGAGGGAAGAGCTTACAGAAATGACCGACTTAGCCGGTTATAGAGTAACCACACCTTACAGATCTCTGAATGGCCTTCTGGAAACTCTTGTCACACCTACAAGAGAAACGATCTGTAAATAGATAGCACTGGTGGTCTGGGAATTCCTTCCTCCTTACAGCCCCCACCCGAAACTCCCCCTCCCCATCCTGAGTCAGGAGGTGCATGTAGAACCTCCGACAAAGGAATCACGCGCCTCTTGCATGGACACTGCAGAGGTATGTAAGCTGTAAGAAATTTAACCGAGGGGAGCTCCTGCTTTGGTGCAGTTAAGCCCCACGCACTCTGCTGGCAAGTAAATTCTTCTTCCTCTAACAAAGTTGTCTGGGCGTCCAAATTCTTCCATCGGGTGTCACTTTCTGCAAAATCCTGACCCAAGCGGTCAGATGAACTTTGAATAAAAAATGCAGCACAAGGATTTATATCTCATGGCCTTGCAAAATCCTGAAACAGATTGTTTTGTTTGTTTGTTTTTGTTTTGTTTTGTTTTTCCTGAGGGGTGAAATCAATGAGGCAGTTTCAACAGTCAGCAATATGTGCAGGGAAAAGTGGCCATCCTCTGTGTGATGGCTGTGGTGGGTCCTGAGGAAAGCTCGCTGAGACCCCAGGACCAGGGTCTCCCTGGAGGAAGGGGACAGGAGCATACTGGGGTCTGCTTGGGGAAAATCCAGAGACATGAACCGGACACAGCACTGTGTGGGCAAGATTTGGGAGGCTGCAGTGGTTCAGAACCTACATGTCTTCCTGGAGCTCATTTCTGGGCCACAAGATAGCCTATTGTCACAAATCTTAATCTCAGTATTTCCTCCCCATCCCAGCAGGTGCAGGAAGTGACTGAGGTCTGCACCAGCAGCTGAAGGCTTGATGAAAGATGCTACTGTTGTTGGATAAAACACAGAGACAGCCTGGCGGCGGAAGCTGATAACAAGCTAAGAAATGGAGCGAACCGCGGTACAAGCTCCACAGTACAGCCAGGGGTACGGGGGTCGGGGGTGCAGGGGGCGGGAAATGTGAGAATGTCGTGCACTGCTCCCCCTCTTAAGTGGGCAGCCCTCATCAAGGACTTGGCCCTTAGAGCACAAAAATAAGAAAAGAGTCAGCCAGACCTGAATTCAAACCTAGACTGACCCTTTAACAGGTGTATAGATTACTTAATAATTTTGAATCTATCGTTTCATCTGTAAAATAAGGGTAATAATATCTGTTTTATTGTAAGGATCAGTGAAATGACATTAGATAATTTACATAGTAGCTGGCATATTGTAGGTATATGAGAAGTGATAAGTGCAATAAGAAAACTAAATAATATCTAAGAATGGTCATTATGGTTCACAGCCCACAACTACCTGAAAATCTAGTTCCGAGTCCTTTAAGTGACTAGAATTGATGACCAGGATAATGTGATAATTGAATAAAAATATAATAGCTGACTTAGACTCAGCTACTAGTAAATAGCATCATTTATAATTATGTAAAGACAAGAAAGCACCTGCATAATAGCTAACTAAATATCTCAGCTTGCACTATTTCCAGGACTGCTCAGAATAAAGTACTTCATTTATAATATGGGACAAGCTTGGCTCATCTTACGTAGTAAATGTCACAATTATTGAAGCAAAGTTCACCTTGTAAATGCACAAATGATCAATTTTCAATATTCTATAAAAGTAAAATATGTTAATAATTACCTGTGAATATCTCCTACAACTACAAATTTCTAATTCAATGGAAAAGAATGGCTCAAAAATCTCTCTGATAAAACAGATTTGTTCTGCACATGATGTCATTTATTTTATGACTATTATGATAATTATTATAACGGCCTCAGATACTTTGCTAGTTTTACTGAGTCCTAAATCGAGCCACACTTGTCCTAACTATGCTAATCAAAGGACATGAATAGCCATGCCACAGATGAAGAAGTAAACATGGCTGAAACATGCATAAAGATTTTCAACTTTACTCATAATTTTTAACAAAATTACTTTTTCCTTTAACAGATTGGCAAGGATAAAGAATCTGATAACATATAATGCTGGCAAAGGTGGAGAAAACAAGTAATATTACATTTTAATGATAACAGACCCTTTAGAATACAATTTCTACTATCTATACAAATTTAAAATGCATATACCCTTTGACTTAGTAATTCCATTCTAGGAATCACGAAGGGTTTCGACTTGGAGCCCCGCAACCCGGCCCTCAAACTCAAGCAAGACTGTTATCCTGTCCTTTGCGAAGCCTGGAAACGTGGCACCGACTTGGCCTCCTTGTGGACAAAGTGCTTTCAGGCGTCCCATTCCAGAACGGGGAGGCTCCAGCCATGCTGCATATCTGCTCCGGCAGGTCACTTTCCTGCGAACCAGCTTCTGCAGAGTTTCCCACGGTTCTTCAGCGCCTTCGCCTGAGCGCTCAGACTCACCGC
>JAQQSQ010000723.1:0-13907 GCA_028627145.1 Eidolon dupreanum
ATCCCATCAGGAATCTTATTCTATGCTGGAAATGGAGCAATGAGAAAAATCCCATTCAAGTTCTCAGTGAGCTTATAATGAAGGAGCTGAAATATAACATAGAACATATAATATAATTAATTAATATGATATAATAATGTAATATGGAAGTCCAAATGTATAATTCTCTGTGCAGAAAAGAAAACCATGAGGGCCTGAGATTCTTCTCCTTAGAAAGGCCTGTGGACAGGTTGGTCCTTTGCTGGCAACTGGGAACTTGGATTTCGGGAGTGGGGTTCCACCGTAATTGATAAGGATGGTTCACTTTGCCTAAACTGTGCAAACTATACGGTTTATACTAAACATCTGCTTTCCTATGGGAGTCTGGAATTTTAGTACATGGTAGGCCACGGATGCCTGTGTGACGAGCCACCCATAAAAATGTTGGGCGATGAGTCTCTAAAGATTGCCCTGGTAGAGAGTACTTCACATTGTTGTCTGACTCACGAATTGCTACGTGAATTAAGTGCATCCTGCATCACGCCACTGGGAGAAAAATTTTGGAACTTTGGAAGTTTGTTATCGGTTCCCTCTGGTCCTCACCCCATGTGTTTTTTCTCTTTGCTGATTTTCCTTTGTATCCTTTCGCTGTCATAAATCATAGCCCTGAGGATAACTATAAGTTTAGTCCTGTGAGCTATCCTAGAAAAGTCACTGAACCTGGACAGGGTCATAGGAAACCCTCATGCATTAGCCAAAAAAGACACATAGGAGGCTGTGGGAGTTTAGAGAATGATCACTTCCATTTGGCGAAGAAAAGACAGCATCAGAGAAGGCGTATTGGGAGAATGGTTTATAAACAGGGACTTGAAGAATGGATGTGATTTGATCAATAAGAAAGTATGTTCAAAGGGATTATAAGTACAAGGCATGGAAGCTAGAAAACATGGATTATAAGGAAAATGTAAATAAACATTTTTAGTTCCATCTTTGGCATGGAACTTTGATAATAGGATACATTCTCTTTAGTCTATTTATTACAAGAGTTATCTGGCTTGGAAGAATAGGGATAGATTTTTTTTATGCCTACAGCACCTGGTCTTTCTAGGTGGTCTCACATCCAAGTACTGACCAGGCCTGACCCTGCTTAGCTTCTGAGATCAGACATCGGGCTTGTTCAGAGTGGCATGGCCGTAGACCATGGACCATAGCTCCATTGGGGCGCGAACCCAGGACCTTCTGCATGTAAAGCAGATATGCTAACCACTACACTATGGAACCACATAGGGATAGATTTATCAGGATCCTTGAGACATTTTTAGTGAATATTAACACCACTAAACATTATTATTTCTGCTATTCAGGACTCTATAAGCATGACCTTGCTCTTGTGAATATGAAATATTCAAGCTGGGGCAAATTACAAATATTGAATTGTTAATGAACAGTAAAAATGTTCTCCTTAGTCTTTACCTCTGAATCTTTGTACTGTATAGTATTCAATGGAAATTACATTTTGAATTATGCTAGCAATTATGCTTTTTGGTCATTCCAACTTTTAATTTTTTGTTACTTTGTATTTCTAGTTTGCTTTAGGATATATAGATTTGTGAGTCTCTTTTTTTTCTTATTCTAATAAGGTTTATGTGCCTTGGATATGTTAAAGTTCACCTAAAAGTTAAAAAGAAGCTATATATGTTTAAAACAAAACAATGTATGTGAGATTGTCAAAATATCTTCAGTGTGAACATGGCAGCATTCGTTTATCCATCATTTACTTTTTTTTTTTCTTTTTTTTTTTTGAAAAGCTGCTTTCCATATTAGTGCTTGTTGCTGTTTTTTTAACATACATATGACTCACAAATAAGTTCCTCAAGATGCTAAATTAGCCAAATTTGGCCTTTCTTTTATTTCTTCTTGGGTGATGGATCATTACATTCAACTAGCAACAGTGTATTATATATTTCAGAAGAAAACCTTTTCAAAAGCAAACTGTCAAAAGGAAAGAAAGCCTTGTACTTTCAATTCAAATCAACATCTAGGATTTTCTTTTAAATGAAACACTTTATGCTTTTTTGAGCATAAATTTTGAGCTCTGTAGGAAACAGCTCACAAAATCTAATCTACTTACGAAAAAATTCAAAACCATATTGCCTTAACAAAATGATGTTTCAATTAGTTTCCATCATTTCCTATTATATTTCCAAGACTTCATTTACTTGACAAAGATTCATGTAAATTGTTCGGTTGGGCTAGGAATATCACATATAATGTGAAGGTAAAGGTGCTATATAGCATATAAAATATTACTAAAGCTTTCTCTTCTCTTGTCTGTGTACCTTAGTTTATTATGTTATAAATAGAGATGCATTGTATAGTCAATACAATTTATTAAACCAACATTTTTTAAAGGATGTACTCTGTATAAGGCATTGTATGAATTATAGCATTTTACAAAGATGGATCTTTTGAATCAGATACATACTTTGATTTTACTTCTATAAATCATCTCACCACATTTTGCCAGACTTGCATGTAAGATTTCAACATATTTTCCAGCAAGGTCAAGGTGAAAGTGTTCCCCAAATGTAAAATGTACTGGGAATTCTTTCAGCTGAACCTGAGCCAAGCATTTGCATCTCTGAACAGGTGTTTAATGTTCTGATTTATTGAGAGATCCATACTGGTTTGCTTAGACAGGGGACTTATAAATCAACCATACCCTCAAACTATATATTTTAGAGGGTAAGTTTGATAGGTTGATGAAGTAAAATGGGATGTGGAATTAGGATACAACCAGAAATGAGGTGGGCTAATTTGAGAACTTTCGTAGAGCTCGAATCCAGGTCTGTCCTGAGACAAAAGTTGAAAATGAGGAAAAATTTACTTGAATTAGTAAAGGTGTTGGTGGAAGATTAAGAAAACCTGAGATCTTATATCCCGAGACCTTTTCTTTGTATGGCATGACTTTATATAGCATCATAGGCCAACAACTCTCCAAGAGATATGTCTAACATATATTTTTGCCAGGAAGTCCAGTCTCAAATATCCCTCTCAAAACTTCCACATTAATGTGTAACAGAAATCTGTCTTCGGCCAGGTTCCCCAGAAGCAGATCCTGAGATGAGAATTTTCGCAATGATTCTCTACGGGAGTGTTCCCAGGAGAAGCCAGTAAAGAAGTAGGACAAGCAGGACAGGAAAGAGAAGGAAGCCAAGAAAAGTTTCCCCTGATCCTGAAGGGGACTGAGCAGTATAAAATGCACTTGAAGTTGTCCCTGCTTGAGCATGGAAGCAGGACTTACATCCTCCTCTACCGGTCACTCCTCGTCTCAGGACAGCTTAGAGAAAGGGAAACTGGTGGGAACGTTGACTCTCTTCCCATGCAGGGAAGGAAAGCTGTCTAAAAAGCCAAGGGCGTTTTCCCAGAGAGAATAACAGTGCCAGACTTTAAAAATAAAAGTGCCCAGAAGCTGAAGGGGCCCGACTGGATCTTGGTGGAGCCCTGGCCGCATCGGCTGTTGTCTGTTTGTCGCACACTCAGATCCCTGTGAACTCACTCCATCCTGTCAAGGATACTATAGGTGAGGATCGGTTACAGTTTCTGAGGAAAAACTTAAAAGACATGGATTAGTAGAATGAGCTTTCGCTACTGCAGATGCCAAGGCCGTGATGCATTATCTTTTTCTACCACTCATTTCCAGTATCCCTCATTCTTGATTATCGGTTCTTTTAGATGAGGTGGCTTTCTGGTGAGGTGTCTCTGACCTCCAGTGTTGATTACCCGGCCCGTAGCAGACTGTGGTTTCAATCAACCATTTGAAGTTGGACCTGGGTGTGAATAAACAGAAAGGAGAATTACCTCTCCATGTATCTTTAGAAAAATATACATAAACGATCAGTCTTTTGGATGATGATGAGCTTCGTTTGTTGATTAAAACTGCATTGTTCTTCCCTATTTTTGTAAAACAAAATAGAACAGCATCTACAGTTTCACTCATACATTGAATATGATAGAACACCTACGTACTGTATGCAAACAAAATTATTTTATATGCCTGAGACTCAAAGCTATCAGAACTACTGAAGTCATTGCTGTTATAAAATATATGTTCTAGGATTATTGCATATTTCTCTGAATTGTTTTCTCTAGTTAAAAGGTTTTTGAGGTTTCAGTCTTTTGGGGTTTGGGTGTTTTGTTTGTGTGTTTTGGGTTTTCTCTCCTTTTTTTTCAGATTTTTTTCTAGGATGGGCCTCAATAACTCTCTTGGATTTCAAGAACTAGAAAAAGCCATAAGTTTGGGAAGCTGTGGGTGTAACAACAGGTCCACCTTGCCTTCAGCTAAAGCATTTTGAGGATGACGGGGGGATGTCTAGCACTAGGGGCCACTCTGGGAAAACTGTCGATCTGATCATCAGTTGAGGTGACCTCTGTGACCCCAACCAAGGGTGATAAAGGAGAACGCCTTACAGGGGTCATGATTTAAATACTGTTATGCAAACTAGCTTTGTTTACCAATGAAGTCATATCTGAGGCTTCACATGTATTCTGTCAACCAATAGATATCAGAGGGTTTGAAATACATTCTCTTTTTCCTTCAGGAATATGGCACTTATACTATGTAATCTTTACTTAGTGATGACTTCTTTTAATACCTTTATCATATTTAATTTGTTCAGATTTCAGATAACAGGAAGAGTAGGAGGTACTCTTTTTATGTACTTTAACATGAGCAACATTTGAATGGTTGGTGGGGAAAGAGATTCATCTCTAAAGCAAGAAATTTTGGCTTCATGTTTTCCAAGAGCTGTTTTTAATTCCACTTTTAAGTATTGCCAGTGGTTAAATCTCTGAACAGAATACCCCGAAGAAGGTCCATCTCCTCCGACACTTAGGAGATGGATACAGTCTTCTTTTAATGTCTAACTAGTTTATATTCTATTGCCTCTGAACATCTTGTAAGAAGAGAATGACTCTCTTTGAGGGAAGTCCAGTGACAAAGTAATTTTAGTGGAAAACATAGTCATTAAGAAAGACTGTAGAGATGCAATTCAGAAATGAGGCTGCAGGTTGGCTTATGAATCAGACACATGGAGCATGGGTTTACTGTTGGCAGTTAGTCTGTGTGCTCTGCATCGCATTAGCTGAATAACCCTGGCTACCGCCAGGCGTGTAGACAGCTGAGACCTGCTGACCCAATTCCCAGCCAAGCACAGGCTCCTAGAGAACTCAGAAAATAGGTCATGCCAGCCACTCAGTGGGAGAGAACAGGCAGAGCAGGAGAGTGGAATGTGAAGATAATTAGCAACCCTGGCAGTGACTCACTGGGCACATGTCAAATGTGTATCATGTGTCCAATGGCCCAGTCTTTTCAACTTAAACTCTTTGATATCATAATTGCATATTTTTAAAATTCCTTTGTTTTAGTATAACATAAATTAGTAAACTTGTGAGATGACTTTAGGATCTCATGTCTTTTAAATCTGTCTCATCATGGGAACAGTTCTCGCCTGTCCTACAGATGATGGAAGAAGTCTTTCTCCAAGAGCTTAGGTCCTCCAGATCAAGATGAAAAAGATTTGTTTCATAAAATATATGAGAAAAAACATTTTATGCAGGTGAATTTACAGTAGCAAATAGATAATTGAACAGTACTGGCCAGTGTGATAGACATTAGCCATGGGTGGCTATTTAAATTTAAATTCATAGCAATTATATAAAATTTAAAAATCAGTTCTTCAGTTGCACTGGCCACATTTCAAGTATTCAGTAACTACAAGTGCTTGATGGTTACCATGTCAGACCACATAGCTACAGAATATATCCATTATCACAGAAATTTCTATCAGGCAGATATGCCGATATAAAAAATATGTTGAAGTCCTCTGTGAAAAGAAATAAGTGAATGATGCCTAGATGTTTTCAACACAGTTACAAAAATAATCCCTATCAGGACAATATATGATAATATTTAAAATGTCAGTTTGCAAATTTTTAAACCCTGATACCTGCTATCCATTCAACCTTGCTTGATTTAAGGTAATATTCTTATAACAAGAAATATTAAAGAGCGAGAACTACTGATCATGAATGGATTCACCCTTGGGAATTAATGACACCACTCTAATCGCCTTGACTGTGCAACTGTAATAATGTTGGAAGGTTTTTTTCCAGGCCAGATCATAAAGTTAAAGTGGGCCGATATTTGGTTCCCATAATAATTCTAAGTGGGAATGAATAATATGTCATTTTGTGGTACCAGAATGGAAATTATCTCTTGTCACTGATCATCTGTTATATCACACAGAGCAGAAACAAAAAGCAATCTTGCAGTTGTAGTTTCTTTTTCAAAGGAAGAGATTTATTTTAAATGATACTGATTACATTCAATTTATTTCTAATTTCTGCAGGTACTCATATATTTCAACATAATGAACCTCTGATAAAATAGGAGTATACATTCAAAGTCTAACAAGCCATGAGTTAATAGTTTTCTGGGATGTTGGGGGCGGGGTAGGCATAGGAGATGGTACAAGCAAGAGGAATGAATGCTGTCCATCGATACTCTTAAGTAATCATAACTTTCTCCCTCTGACTTTTCTCAACTAAGAATTCAAGGCAAGAAAAATTGAACTGAAGCCAGATTAGTGTTTCTTCTCTTTGAATATCTTTAAGGTCAATAAACTATGCAAATTTTCTTTAAATTGATATAATCTAATATGTTAGTTTGATGGTTACACTCTTAAATTTTTCACCTATGATTTTATTTTAGGAAATACTTTAATTTTGCAGATTTCCTCCCTCATGACAATAGGCTGCATTTAGTCCTAGCAACTATCATGATTGATTGGTCAAGGACTTGGACCTATTCTAGTTTAAATACTACAATTTTAAAAAAATGAGGCATTAAGTCCTTAAAAGTTTAATCTAACTGGGTGGTGAGCACACAATGCAATATATATACAACATACTGTTGAATTGTACACTTGAAAATTATTTGATTTTATTAATCAATGTCGCCCCAATAATTTTTAATTAAAAATATGTCAAAGAAGTCAGAGTTTTTGATCATCTTTAACCCACTTAACCAAAAGAGGATATGTTAACGTGTTTTCCAGAGAATTACACCAATATCTCTTCTCACTACCTCTCTCTTTTTCTGTTATTTCTTATAATATTAGAAATGAATTATCTTTTCAAATTTTTATGGCCTTGATTTTGTGTCCCTCTTTTTATACATAATGCAGTTGAATCTGATTCTTTCGCTTCTCTCAGCCACCTTTATTTGGTTACTTACTATCACCTAATATTTGTTTCCTTTCCATGTCCTTGATCCTCTCCCCTGTTTTTTGAGCTCTTTCCATGTGTCCTCCAGTGAGGAGAATGTTGGCAGCTGTGTTGTTAACCTAACTAATGTTCATAGTCAATCTGGATTGACTAGGCCAAATAAATCCACTTTGAGACTTACAGTACCCAATTTGGCTGTCTTTGTTGATCAGATTAACTAGATAATAGTCAAATCTGTATCCCACTAATTTGCTACAGAGACACATCATGTATTCCCTTATTTGATTCTCATTTCATTGAAATTTGCAATCAAAGCTCTAGGAAGGAACAGTGACATATAAACAACACCAATTTAAGATGAAATTCAATAACCACTTGCATTGGTTTCCATCTCATCTTTCCGCCGAAGTGAGGAAAGGGGGAAATTATAAGAATACATCTTTCCTGCGGCCACCAGGGAAAGAATAAATGAGGAGAACACTACATCACCTATACCTAAAACCCATAAATGTAATGCACCCCTCACAACACACTGAAATTCTCAGACCCAGTAAGTTTTTATTTTGACCTTTAAAAATGGAAATACAGTAATTACTTCTTAACTCATTACTTAAGTCTGCCAGAAGGAGAATTTTTGCTGACCAAAGTACAGTAAACTAGTACCTTATTCATTTGCTCAGTAAACTTATGTTTTGTACTTGTTCTGTGCTAGGTGAAAAGAATATAGGTTTTTACCTCTTGCCACGTACATTGAACTTGAGAGGCTATTGGGCAGGTAACCCAGAGGTTACAGTTCCTTATTAAGTGCTTTCTTGATTCCCCAACTTAGGAATTCCACTATTTCAAGATGATTTTGTTTAAAGTAAAACAAAATATTAAAATGACTTTTCGTGCCTGCTCACCTAAAAAAAATTAGACAAAACACATATGCTGAAAAGTGAATAACAAATTTATAGGTCTCTAATCCATGTACCTCAAGGTAAATTTTACATGGTTTGGAAAGACTTTTAATGGAAGAGTTTGGTTTTGCAAAAAGTCTTTGTTCTCAGAACAAAACAAGATAGCTAAAAGTAATAAAAATCATAGTAAATATAATCAAATACCTCTATCATAATCGAATATCTCTTTGATTACTGTATGCCTAGTTTTTCACAGTGAATTTTAGTGGCAGACCGATTTTCTGCATGGGCATACACTGTATGACAGAACATCAGCTGAGTCTCTGACTTGCTTTTTTTTTTTTACATCTGCAGCACCTGGTCTTCCTAGGTGGTCTCCCGTCCAAGTACTAACCAGGCCCGACACTGCTTAGCTGCCGAGATCAGACGAGATCGGGCTTGTTCAGGGTGGCATGGCCGTAGACTTGCTTTTTTTTTTCCTAAGAGGACAAATTCTACAACAATAATAATAATCCATTCATCTTTCCACATACTTTATCCTCTGCCATGTTCATTCATTCACATATGAACCCAAATGAGGAAAATAGAACATACAGTTTATATGTAGATCTTTCTGCCTAAATATCAAGAGAAGCTTTGCTTGCTGTTTAATACATTATAAAGTTATATTAAAAATATTATATCTGAAGTAAAACCATTGTTTCATATTGAAAATTATCTTATTATTAGCACAAAGCAAGTTGGGTTTTAAGCTTCTTGAGGCTGGAACTTGATCATGCCTTAGTAGTAGTAATAAGGATACTTAATGAGCTGCTGTTATGGGTCATTTATTGAACACCTACTGTATGTAAAGCATCTATATTATCTGAAACCCTGACAGGAACCTTCTTAGATAGATTTACAATTTAAGATTAGAATACTAAGACTTAGATTAAATAATTTAACCTAAATCGTGAAACAAGTTAGTGGCAGAGCTCCAGGGGATACATATTCATAGTCTAATGTGCCAAACCAGCTTCACAGTTCTGTCTGACTTTTCTTCAGTTTGACACACGCACAG
The DNA here is from genome assembly GCA_028627145.1 of Eidolon dupreanum. Classification (NCBI taxonomy): domain Eukaryota; kingdom Metazoa; phylum Chordata; class Mammalia; order Chiroptera; family Pteropodidae; genus Eidolon; species Eidolon dupreanum. Next base: position 9,226 of record JAQQSQ010000723.1, read on the forward strand.
AGAAGTGTAAATGGCGTCGCAGATTATGTAAGACTCACACCGTAGAAGAAAAGGAAAATGATTTCAAAAATAATTAGAGAATTAATGTGGTCGTATTAAGAAAAGATTTGGTTGGCTATTTTGATAGACAGGAAGCCATTCAGGTTCCCTGAGAAGGGGGCTAGCATACTAGAAATGGCACTTAAAAAATAATGCACTCTAAACTTGTTACATGGTGCATTTGAGATTTATGCATTTCACTGCATGTGAAATTTTACCTAAAAAAGTATTATACGTAATACTGAATATTTGTTAATGATATGCATTCTGGATTATTTAGAAATGAACTGTACTTTTGTATGGATCTTACTTTGATGCAAATTGTAAAATTAAGATGGATTTTTGATAGGATAAAGAGATGGATATATAGATAAATATGTAATAAAGTAAAATGAGCAAAATTTCAGAAATTCGGGTATTGGTATTCTGGTGTTACTGCATAATCCTTGCAGCTTTTGTGTATATTTGAAAATTTTCATAAGGTGCTAAAAAATATAGAAATGTTGGTAGCAATATATAGGATAGAAGGGAAGAACAGTGAGTATTGTATCCATTACAATAAAATGGATACAAGCTGTTGAGTACCTGGGCAAATTAGTGACAGTGACAAAGAAGAAATGTTGCTATGATTAATATTTAAATTAATAAATAAGAATGAAAGTTTAACAATTAGAAAAAAAGGATGAAATCAAGAGAGAGGAATCTTACCAAGAGATTTTAGCCTGGTAAAAAGAATAAATAGTGCTCTTCCCATAAGCTGACATTGAGGTCCTTGGTATGTCAGGTACGCAAACAGTGGCTTTCTTTTGAGATAACTTCTGTAGCAGTGTTTTTGGAGACTGCCCAGGCTAACATTCTCCCTGACATTGGCAACATACTTTGCAACTGATATCTTGTGACCCATCTGGAACTCTTTTTATTGGCTACACCAGTCTATACCCCATGCCAGGGTGCTGTTGCTTCCAAGTGACATTCACACTCCTCTCTCAAGAGGAGAGCCCTGCGTTCCCTCCCCTTGAAACTAGGTTGGCCTTCGAAAGTTCTCCAACCAATTGAATGTAGGAGAGGTGATGCTGTGTGTCTTTGAACACTAGGTCATGAAATTTTGCCTGCCTCTCTCTCTCTCACATGATACGCTCCTTGAGAGTCCTGAGATGATAACCTGAGAATAGTGGCTGCCCGAAGTCACCATGCTGGGGAGATCACACAGAGGGTTTGCCATAGAGATAGAGATACCCAAGGAGTCACAGCTGTATGAGCCCCCAGCTGTTGGAGTCTTCCCAGCCCCAGTGGCAGACACGTGAATGAGTGAGCCTCCTCGGGGTCCTCTCCCCACGCCTGTAGCCCCCCCAACTTGACAGCAAGTGGAGAGCTGTCCTTGCTGAGCCCTCTCCAGATCGCACATCTGTAAGCAAAATAAATGTCGTCGTTTTTAAGTTACCAGAGTCAGAGATAATTGATTACTTAGCCATTATAAGTAGAGCACATACACACAGGCTTTTTCCGCAGAAGTCACTGCTTCCCAGCAGGAAGACCTGATTTCTTTCAAGATGACTTAAGCCCACAGAAAACAGGAACCCTTGCTCCTTAGCAGTGAAAGTGCATCTTATCCCAACAAGTTTTCTCTCCTCACTCTGCGATAGCGCCCAGATTCAATTAGTCTCTTATCTTTAAATTTTTCTAAATAAGAGACAAAAGATCATCTCTACTGCTTCCAAAATCTAGATGGCATATATCAAACTCAGGTGTCACCTTTGTACAAAGTCGAAAAAGGCACCACTTACTTAAGATATTATACTTCCATCTGTCATAAAATTGTCGTGTTATACATGGCTATATTAGGAGAAAATATTTAATTGCCATCTGATAGAAAATTATTTTACTAGACTATGATGTCTGTGATGAGAATGGCACCCCTAAAGTGTGGTATGCCCCCCAAACAACTGTATGTGCCAGTCTGAATAGTCCTCGTCAGGTTTTCCTAAATCTCCCTCACTTGGCTTGAGGTGGGTTCTCTCAACCACACTGAATAGCCCTTCTTGCCTGTCAGTCTTTTCTTCCTTACGTAACCTGAAGATGGTTAATGGTCTAGAAAAGTCACAATACTAGTTTGTGAGGGTTCATTTTTTAGCAAACCCTACATAGACACAATAGCACAACCTTTTAAAATATGGGGATACTTTTTACCTGTTCTAAGGTGAGGTTCAGGAACAAGAATAGTCCCATCTAACACAGGCCCAATAACACCTGGTTTTTCATCTATTAGACAAGTATTTATTAAAAAAAAAAAAATATATATATATATATATATATATATTTATGTATATATAATATCTCAGGCAATAGGAATGTAATCCCAAGCCTTGAAATTTATAGTGTAATAAGTTATTCAAGTAGTCATAAAGTCATACAAATATATAACAATAAACCTTGATAAGCGTTAGGAAGGAATTAAAGCATAGTGGAGTATCTTGGAGCACAGGTCTGGATTGAGATTAGAGATTGTGGTTCTAAATTGAAGAAATGACATTCACAGGCAGCAAATGTCCGAATAAAAAGCTCAGAAGTCTAAAGATAAAGTTGCAAGAAACACTCCCAGTTCCACAGAGGAAGGAAGACAAGGAGCCCTGGAAAACCCAGTGATCTCTTTTGAAACCCGTGCCACAGATTTGAACACAAAGCCCAGAGACTCTCGTTTCACATTCTCCCAAAGCACTCTGACAGGAAAGGAAGTTCATTTCAACCCTTTCCTCTTTCAGCTGATTGGAATGTTTTGAGAGTCAGACGCCACACTTAATGATTTATGGCCATGAGTCACGACTCCACTGCACACTTCACTCCTGCGGGGACCCCTCGCCACCGTGCCAAGCGCCACAGCCCTGAGTCCATGACTCATTGGTCCATGCTCTCATTTTTGAGAAATCGGGACGATGATAGAAATAAAGTGTTCACTTCCTCAGTGGTGTTGACTACCGCAGAAAGTGGTTTTATCTGCTTTTACACTTAGCGAAAGATGAAAAGTCACTGTAATGGCTGAACAGCCTGATAAATAAAACTGTTAATATGTGGATAAACAGCAAGGTATGGACCTACATTTCATTAAACTTTCATAATTCCCAAATCCTGTACCAATAAAGAAAAGACAGAAAAATCCAAGGTATTCCTGAAAGCTTAAAGTAAGTCCCGAAGAGACAAAAATAAAGAGAACAGTATTCAGTGTAGTACTCTCAGCTGTATTCCACATAACTCACACAGATAACTTATTTTCTGTCCAGGAAATGCTCCAGGATAGTAGAAGATACATACTGAGTGTTTATTCTAAAATTACCTAGTGTGAGACTTAAGACATTTGTTTCCTTAAAGGAGTCTGCCTGACATTTGAACTTCCTTATGAAATTGCATTAAGTATGTATCAGCTTGGAGGGCCAACCAAAATAGAATAATGCATTTTCAATTTAGTCTTGGTTACACTTGACCTGTTTTAAAGTGTTTCTCTAATGAAATGGAAGCTATACCAAAATTAATTCTATGCAATAGGCAGAGCAGAATCTGTTATTTAATCATAATGCATAGCATCCACTTTGCCTGAGTGTAGAAACAATACAGGGATGGTGATGGCCTTAATCTGGCAGACCCGATAACATTGTCATAATAATCAAAATGAAGTTCAAGTGGTTTTCTGACCTGAGCGTAACACTCATGTTTTACTGTAAGAAATCAGAAAGGGCAGAGGACCGTACAACCCTGTCATGGCAATTTTAGCTTGTACTGTCACTAATAATTCTGTGTCAAGGGCAATGGAGCTAAGGAAGAAGGGCCAAAACCCCAGTCCTCTTCATTACCATCACTGATTTATCTGCTAAATGCTAGACACCATTCTAGAACTTTTTCCTATCAGTTAACTCGTAAATGAATCCATCCTTACAAACTAGCTTCTAGCTTCTTGAAAACCACAGCTTTACAGGTGAGGAACCTGAGGCCAGGAGTTTCAGAGTTATACACATGACAGGTTAGAAATCTGGTTTTCCAAAGGCTGTGGTTTTCCATCCCATCATGCTGCCCTGCGCAGTGATCCACCTCACACAATGTGTGTCAGGCACTCTGCTGAAGGACAGGGGCACAAATGGATAAAAAGGCATAGTCCCTGATGGAGATGTCACGCTAGCGGGGGAGACCAACCCTAAGACAACTAAACATCTAATAAACAAGCTGGTGTTACCAGGCCATGCCAAGTGCTGCTGCAGAAATAAAGAGTTGGCGTGGAGAATGAGGGGGAGGGAGAACATTGTTTGTTTGTTTGTTTTCAGTGAAAGGTGATCGTATGAGGAAGTAGTGCACTCCAAAATTCTGAGGGAAGAGGGAGCTGGGCATCTTCCAAAGGAAGTACCAGTAGAAGGCCAGGTTGATAAAAAATGTAATAAATAAGGGAGAGAAAAGAATGAAATAAGATGGGAACAAATCATGAGCCCCATGGTCCAGACACTCGTAGAAACTCCTAGATTTTATCCTAAGAATAATAGGAAGCTATAGAAGAATTATGCTAAGAAAATGACAGCATCTAATTTATACCTTTAACAAATTATTCTAGGATCTGTGTGAAGAGTTTGCTTAATTTTTGTCTACTTAATTGCACTTTCTGAGAC
>JAQQSQ010000724.1:0-13905 GCA_028627145.1 Eidolon dupreanum
CTGCCACATGGCTCCAGCTCTGGGAGACTTCCTGCAGCCCGTGTTCTCTGAAGGTGTCTCCGTGCCCTTGTCTCTGAGTCTGCTGCTACCAGGGGACAGGGGGGTGATCTGACACGGAGCAGTGCATTGTGACGTCACAGTGGCGGAGAGCCGCAGAGACGTGGCCTCTTCCGTAATAGGCTTCTCGCCGTTCCAAAAGGCACGGCTGCCAAGCGTCTTCACACACCGTGCCCCCAACAGCGCGTACACTCGCCTCCACGGGGCAGTGGGGTGGGGACGCCCTCCTGCAGGGCTCAGCCCGCCCCATCCCTCACCTGCTGACTCAGAAATGCAGGTGAGATGGACAGGTGCATCACGAGCCTCTCCACTCTGCCATGGCTCCGTGGCTTTGAGGATGCCCCTGGGGCCACCTCCAAGGTCCAGGGTACGCATGAAACCACGAATAAAATCCATCCCCAAGTCCTCCCGTTTCCCACCTCCATGGCCGAGCTCTTGCTTACGAGTGCCCCGGTCCCTCGGGACATGACCACCTAGGAAGATGTTTGCCCTGGTGGATGTCCCCTTCAGCGGTGACACTGAGTTGGAAAGTCCTTTCCGAACGACGAGGTACTGGCACAGCTCCAACTTCGTACGCAGGAAGAGCACGCATTACACAGGTCACGGCACGCCGCTCAGCGAGCCAGTCGGCATGGCCCGGGGGACCTAAATGACCTGCGGCCGGGTGACGGCATTTTCAGGGTGAAGGTACGCACGTGGGCATTCCTTGTACTCACACGGATAACGATCTGCAGACAGTCTTAGGCGTTATCCTCAGAAGATGTTGAGTTAGGGAGGCCACCAGGTGCCGGCACAGCAAGGCGAGTAGTGGCTCTCAGCAGTGACAATCTGGGGACATCAGGGTCATCCTGTGAATCCATTAAAAGAAGAACATGTGCCAGATAAGTATATGCTGAGGGATCTAGAAGATTCCTCTTCCTGCTTGTTTCTCCTAGATCAGGGGTCCGCAACCCCCCGAGCAGTGGACCGGTCCCGGTCCGTGGCCTGTGAGGAGCCAGGATGCACAGCAGGAGGTGAGCGGTGGGCGAGCGAGCGAAGCTTCCTCTGTGTCTGCAGCCGCTCCCCAGCGCCAGCATCACCGCCTCAGCCCTGCCTCAGATCGTCAGACATTAGATTCTCATAGGAGCATTGGTCCCTGGGGCCCCAAAGATTGGGGACTACTGCTCTAGATGACTCCCAGTTATCTGCAGGTGTCAGTTCACTGGGTAGCACCTCACAGAAGCCCCACCTGTTTACCCAACATAAAGCGACTATACTTCCCCATCGTCGACTCTCATAGGACCTTTTCTCCCCTCTTGTAGCCACCAGCCCTCTTTGCAATAATACATTTCTTTGGCGTCTGTTTTATTTTATAACTGTCCTTCCCACAGGCTGTAGGATCCCGACAGCAGGGTCCATTTGTTGCCCACGGCGAGTTCTCTCGATCAACACTTTCTGGGACTGTCCCCCCCCCCCCCCGTCCCGATCTGTTTTTTTGTAGCCAAGTAAGAAATTTTAGTTTGTGCTTTTAAATGGTTGAAAAAGAGAGACTATTACGCGACTCACACTTTGGTGTCCGTAAACAAACTACACTAGAACAGAACCTTATCAGACATGACCTCGGGCTTCTTCTGTGCTCTAATGTCACAGCTCAGTGCTTGAGACGAGAATATTTTGGCTGGAAAAGCCAAAAATGCTTACTACCTGGCCCCTTCCAGAAAGTCTGCCGACCTCTGCTCTGTAGCCCGACGCAGGAATTAAAAATGAACTCAGGAAAAACCCAATACGATGACTTTGACCCTATTGAAAAAAAAATAGATAGTTTTTAACCACTTACATTTAGACAAAAATGAGCACCCACCTCGAAAGAATGCATGAATGTCTAAATCTATTCTTTATACTTTTAAAATGTGAAGCATACTCCCGCTCAGTAAACAACAGGATCCCGCATTAGAGAAAAATGACTGCTGTATAGATTTCTGTCCATGTGGATCTTGCTTTATTGGAGTTAAGCTCCCAGCAACAATTTCTTAGGGTCAGTCAGTGTGCCACAAACGTTATTTTCCCCCAGAGATGGCATTTGAAACTGCAATTAATCTTCCAGCATGGCTTTTCATGCCCGATCCCTGTGGAAATGGAATGGGGTATTGTCACTGTGCGTCTTGCACCTGCCACTACAGGAAGGGTCATCCGGCAGCGTCACCTCTTCTGTTCCTTCCCCGTGACCTTCTACGGCAAGACTGAGATCCTAGGGACCTGGAATTGGACAGCCAGCCAGGCGATCCCCCGCTGAGAGGCAAGAAAGATCCAAATCACCATTTTCCTTCCTCTTGGCTACACCTTTTATTTCCAGAAAACAGACTTGAAGATCATATCGGCACGGAGGCCCTTTGACCCACGTTTGATATTTTCTGTTCATTCCCTCTGGGTGAAAAATGAAGAAAGGATTGAGTCACAATGCCGATCACAGCAGCCCGGCCGCCAGGGACGATGGCTGTGGATGGACAGCAGAAACAGAGGAAAATGCGAAAGCGAGTTCTCAAAAGACGTTTTTCTGAATAACACTGGAGCGGTTCCCAGCCAGGGGTGATTTTGTCTCACAGGGGTCTTTAGGCAAGTCCTAGAGACCTCTGTGCTTGTCACAATTGGGTGGGTACCACTGGCATCCATTGGGCAGAGGTCAAGGACATGCCAGGACAGTGCCCGCCACAAAGAAGCATCCATTCCGGCCCCACACCACCAAGAACGAGTCGGTGTCGGGTGGCAGTGCCAAGGTTTGGAATCGGCGCTGTAGACGATGAGTCTAACAGTCATCGCTCAAGCGGGAGTGATCACGGGAAAACACACGCACGTGTGGCTGGCGTGTGGCCACATCCAGCTGCTCACACAGCTGTGCACACGGTCAGCTGCAAGGGCGGCCCTACCGTGACGGTCACGGGTTACGCGGACATACGTCTCCTTAGGCAAAATTCGTGATCTAAACTGCAGTCGCAGTTTAGGTGACAGAAGGAGATCGAGGCTAAGCTTGACCTACTGTGAGGAGCACATATTTCGACTCATCTGTGAGCTTGAAAAGCAATGAACACGCTTCGTCATACCTTCCCGTCTCTAGCTATGATGATGACAACTGTCATCTATTGGCTCTTTTTTTTTTTTTCTCACTGTTCTCATCCCCTGTCCAAACCATGCTGACAAGGATCGTGATCTAAGGATGGGGTGAGACAGGGTCCACCATCCCTTGTGCTTCATTCTGAGATGCAAAAATGCCTGGGAACCAACGTGTTTTGTGAACATCGTTTTGTGCTGGGCAGCGAAACCCGCCGTGAATGGCCCGAAAGGCCTCGTACCAGGCTCAATGGTTGTGTCGTGACTCTAGGGTTCATCGCACCAGGAAAATGTTCGACAGTTCAAAATATCCCTGAGTAACCGTGAGAAGATGAAGACCCAGCATGCGCCGCCCACCACGGCCTGAAGACCCAGCATGCGCCGCCCATCATGGCGCGACGTGCAGTCATTAAAAACGTCTGACTGTGGGGTGCCCCAGAGGACCCCTACACGAAGAAGGAGGCATAGGCAGACGGTAATCAAATAGGAGAGACGAGCTATTGAAATGTGGTTTGGCACTAGGTGACCGGTCACCCCGGTGAGTCTGGGACCAAGAGGTTCCAGCTGTCAAACGAGGAGAGTCCCGGGTCAGCTGGAATGAGTGGGTCACCCTGCTTACTCACGGACCCTTGCACAGTGTCCTGTGCAGCAGAAGCACGGAAGGCAGGTGTGAATGTTCAGGTGGACTGAGAATTTAAGAAGCTCAGAGGAAGTCCAGGGTAAAGAGTGTGACGGGAACATAAAGTAGGGTGTGCCGATGAGGAATTTGACGAGAGAACGTCCTTGCTGGATGCCGGAGTGGGAGCACAGATGTCCAGTGACAACTGGGGCCTTCGCCACCCTGTCCCCGGAGCTGATGGTTGTGTGGATGGCCGATGGTGCTTAGAACTAGGTCTGTCTTTGGCACTGGCCCGTGGTCAAAGCAAGCGCCTTTCTCAACGTGATCATCCATCCTTTGTGGTAGCCCAGGGACGACATCTGGTCCCTCCCTGCCTTGAAGCGGGATCACTCCAAGGGCTATTCCCGTCTCCGGACCTCCCTCTCACATGGGCTGAAGACTCTGTTATAACAATGTGACCAATCGACTCCTCCCTCTCCCTCACCCCCCCCCTTCCTGGCTCTCCCAAGTGTCGACCCGCCCCGAGAATTCACCTGCCAAATCCACTCCTGAACACAGATCTTGTGCCAGGACTATTTCTTGGCCCTCAAGGTCAGACAACAGCTGATAAAACTTCAGTCCTGAGTACGTACGTATACAGTGCTGATCAGACAGCCCCATTGTGCCAGCAAGCTAAGATCCTGCTGAAAACATCATAAACATAGGCAGAGAGGCTTCGGGCTCAGTTTGACGGTCCCGTGTGTGGCAAGCCTTTGGGCAGAAGCAAGATCGTGTGGTCAGTGGTTGGTGGAAACGCCAACAACCAAGATGACGGATATAGGAACTCAATTTACCATTCATCATCACGGAAATAGGAAGAATTCTCTAAGAAATATTTTTTGAGTAGTTCAAGAACCAGCGTAGCAAGAGCAGACAAACAAAGGTGGACGAAAACTGTAAAATGAGATAGTTTCTGGCATGCCCTCTCACACACTTCTCGCGAAGCGTCATCCTTTGGGTACTTCTTTGTCCTTACGTATTTAATCTATAATACGGACTTTTGACCAAGGGATCGCGTGTTCCGTGAAGACCAGCTACACGTTGTCTCCATTCTTCTGTCTGCGATCTGCTGATGAGCCCAAGGACAACAGTCATGACCATGGCATTGTGAATGACGGTGGAAAAAAAAACAAAAAACAAAGAACATTCCATACAACTGAGCCTGGCGAACTGTGACCCCCGTGTTCTGGTAAGTGAAGTGTGACTGGAACACAGCCAAGCCCATCCCTTTATGTCTTACCTCCAACTCCTCTTGCTCCACATTCCCAGTGGTGACCACGTGATCTGCGAAGCCAGTGCTATCAATCACGGGGCACGACGCCGAAACCCTGGCCTAAATGTGGTTACCACGTGCGACCCGTCAGCTGTTCGTCTCGAGAGAGACGGCGGCAGTGCCTCAAGTAGAGAGAGATTGCTCAGGAGGACTCTGCGTTGACGAGAGAGAGGACCACAAAAGAAGGTCACTTCTCACATGGCCATTTCGTCCCTAGAGAATCTCGTTCTCCGACCATCCTCACATGGCCGATGACAAGACGAGAGAAGGAAGATGTAGCCTCTTCTCCAAGCCACTCGACCACCCAGAGGTCGTGCGCGGACATGGCAGACATGTGTGCATGTCTTTTATTCTGACTTGGCTCTATCTGATGTTTTCCTTAGAAATCAGGGCACTGGTGATCTCCCATCATGCACCTTGCCAGGATGTTACTATATAAACACACTTTACACGCATCCTTAGAGCACTTGCGGTCTTCACGCATCCCGCTGGGAGGAATGTGCACACGATTTTCTGCAGGAATATTAATGTGTTTGATTACTGAGTGCTGCTCCCGCCTGCTGAGTGTGTCTTCGGAGATTAGGCAAAGGCATAGATCATCTTTCCAAAATATGCAGAACACCGAATCCCAAACCACATCTGCCTGCAAGGGCTTCAGATAAGCAGCGGCGGATGTCCACTGAGATTCAGCACACGTCGAGGGCTTGTGTCACCCACGATTGTGGAAGCGCTGGGCATTTAAGGCCGACGAGCACCAAGATGTCACTCTGCCCGTGAGCAACATGTGGAATGACCACGCCACAGCAGACAGGTGAAGTCCTCATCCCCAGGAGCCCCTGTCCTGCAGAAGTACGTTTTTTAAATGGCGATCGAAGAAGAGGAAGCAACAAAGGAACACTACCTTTCTCCATCTGACATGCTGGACACTCGGATGTGTGGCTGGGAGGCCGCGTTCGCTTCCAACGCACGATGGAACACGCTAGAGTTTTCAGTCCTGGAGTCCAATTATAATAGAGCAGGCTTGATGCCTAAAATACAGCCGAGTCTGAATTTATGACACCCGACGAATTCCTTCGGTCAGCTAAACTGATCATGTTGACCCGATGAGGGAAAAGAAATACAGGCACAGAATTATTTCTCTTGCCTTGGGGCTAAAGTTTCAATGCCACCAACAAGTCGGACAAGTTTTGTCTTACTTGTGGAGGTCCCTGTTTGGCTCGCTTTGGCTGTCACGGTTGCTGCTGCTTGAATTTGTACTATAGTCCGTACTTATCATTTCCAAAGGGAGTTGGTGACGATATTTCGAAGGGAAGGCTACGTTTGATGATTATCACACGCATCGCACACCATGCGAACATCTCCGTTTGCACGAGTGCATCGGTGGTGCCGTTAACACCGCCTCTAACCCGGGCCATGAGCCGCAGGAGGAGCTGGCCGACACCCTCGCGTGGACGGAAGCACAGGTTGGTGCCAGTTGCTGTCCCGTGAGTCGTTATCCGTGTAACCGGTTGCTCGGGGGGAGCCTGGGTGAGTGATTTTGCCCCGAGTCTTAGCATTGACACCTTCCTTCCCTAAGGGACAGGGGGATTCTCCCAGGAGCAGCCGCATCTTTGCTCGTCCAGTGTCCGAAGCGCCACGTGCAGCCGCAGACAGAGCCGGGGAGGTCTCACGAAACGTTGGCTGGACGGAGGTCTGAAATCAGTTGTGCCGTCAATTCTGGACGTTTGTCCCGGGGAACTGTGAGTAGGCTCGGGGTTAACTGTTTGTTTAACAAGGGCTTGGACGTGAAGAGCTGTGCTCAGGGCGTCTCGTAAACATCGACCTCTGTAAAGACGGCGAGGTGAAAGTGAAGTGGAGCGAGACGTGAGGCAGACGCGTGGCTGCCAGCATCGCTCTGAGCTCCGCCTCCCAGTCATGCCGAGTTGTCCCTTTCATGTCACCTGCCCTCTGTAAGTGTCAGTATGGGTGTCACCTTATGAGGACCAGGGCCATCCTGGGTTCAGGGTCCACACTGCTGTAGCATCAGCTCATCTTACCTTTACTAATGATAGCTGCAACTGTCCCCTCAAAAGGTCACATTCTGGTGTCCTGGGAATGACATGCTTCGGGGGACCACTGTTCAACCTCAGGTATGTAGCCTTCTTTAGGCATGTTTGGGTGCCCTGTCTCCATCGCAGGGTCCCAGAGCACAGGGCGGTGGGGGGAGGCGGGAAGCTAACGCTGATCTAGAAACAACCTTCTTTTGTCATCGCTGGGGGGTGGCACGGAGATCCTCATTTCCATCATTTCTCAGATCAGCATCCACAAGTCAAGCTCAGGGAGCCTATGCAAGCCACAGGCATATGCCGTTGTTCAAAGCGCTTTCCTACCCAATATCCCACCCATCACTCTGCTGACAGCGTGTGTTTCTGAAAAGCCTGTTGCCCTCGGCTACAGGTACAAGGCCCTGAGAGGTTAAGGGTCAGAGTGGGCGGGAGAACGTCAGGTACGGCAGCCCCGATGCCACCTTGCTGTGGGTTACAGTCACCCCAGGAGAAAGGACCTGCATCTCGAGGGGACCAGGAAATGTGAAGTCATTCAGAGGAAGCCCCACAGAGAACACTCGAGGTCACATACAAGAGCCCTCCCTAACGCACGCCCACGTGTGCTGGCTTCATCCCTCTTCGCTTAGTTTTAAGGGTTCCGGTGCCCACTGCAAGATGACTTGCTGAGAGGCTGCTTCATGAAAGACCCTAGAAAATAGGGGTTAAGGTTCAGGATGGATGGATAAAGCCAATGTGGCTGAACGGTGACAACGACCAAATCTACGGTCGCCTGTCTGTAGCCCCCTCCTAACCGGGATTCATGTGCGGGGAATAATATTTGCCCTATGAAGCTGGGGTTCGCCTTCGAAAACAGGATCAAGGCCTCAGAGAAGCTAATTATAATCATCTGTTAGAAGGCCATCTGTCCAGCATCAAGTCACAGGACAAGCAGCCCTCAGCTCAGCCGTGACGACAAGGTTCCTGACACTGACGTCCAAGACCCAGAGGAACTCGGAAAACCACCTGCATGCGTCGCAAGGTTGGCGCAAGGCGCCGCTTTGCCGGGCGTCTGCTCGCGAAGCTCAGGTGCGTGCGCCGGGCCGTCGGCCAGGGCTGATGGGCCCCGGGCCAGAGCACGGATCGGGGCCCAGCAGCCGGCTCTGCAGAGTCCCGAGCTAGCTTGGGCCACGTCCCGCACGGGTCGACGTCGACACCCCGTGGGAAGCGACCTTCCCAGATGGCTCCGTGCAAGTATCTCTCATATTGTTCACCTTGAACCTTTCCCGGCACGGCCTCGCCTTCCTAACGGGTATTTTCGTGATGACGGCTTCAACGGTGGGGTTCGATTCTACCTTCTCCACGGTCTGATCACGCTCCGCTACAAAGGATGATGCATTCAATGAATAAATGGGTGTGGGCCGTGAATGCGTCAAGGGCTAACGGCCAATGCTGCCTCGTGGCTTTACCGCGGACTAGGGTGCACATTCTCTGCTCGGCTGACATACCAGCCCCGCCGAATAAAACATAAAGGGGAAGAACATTTCATGGACAGACGATAAACACCCCGTTCTCCACAGGTGAGGGTTTGACGTGGGCGTCCATGGGCAAGCGGGCCACCAGGGCGAAACACAACTCTCGTCTGTCTCAGCTGGTCAGGCTCGTAAGTGGCATCTGACTTATGAGGACACTCTGTCAACTCTGGTAGAGCATGGGTTTTACAATGTGATTTAGAGGCAGATCCATAATTACTTGCTTTCAGTGTAAAATTATTAATCTTGGGTAGCTGGGGGAATTTATGGCGCGTGCCGGCTCTCCGAGGCGAAGACTTTTATAAATTACCCCATACTTGATAAACAACCCCCTGCCCACCCGCACCGGTAACATCCATTAAATTAACACCTGGTTTTACAGCCACTAGAAACTCAGGACATTCGAGAAATATCGGCGTCGGCCTACGACAGAGGGCTGATGCCGTCACGCCACCGAGGAATTAAAACCCAGCGACCCCAACTTATAGCCAAGAGGACGGTGATGACCTCGCCCAATGTCACACAGGGAGGGAGCTGACACCATAGTGGACAGCCAGGTCTCCGGACCCCGGTGTTATGGTACCCATGTGACATCACATTGCCTGGCCCCACGAAGTGACAATTCTGACCCGTTTAGACATGCCCAGCTGACGACCAAGGATAATTAATCTCCAGTGCCTCGTGTGTGTCAAGAAGTGACTTTGGCAACTAGGGACACTGAGTTTTCCTCCTGTTTCATCACCAGTTGGTCTCAGAAACCGGAGACCTGGGGCGGAACGCCTGTCCCACCCACGCGGATTGCGTGAGCAGGGAGGACGGCAGAGGTGAAGAACCACAAGAGCCTCACCACGACCTTCTTCAGAAGCTTGGCAGGAAAGGGAAGGACCCTGGGTTTTCAGCATCCTTTGCTGCTCTGCTTCAAAATCATGTTTCTTGGGCACGTGCGTGCCTCTCTGGGTCAACCTTCTTCCAAAAGGCATCCTGCCCCCCACCTCTGCTCTTCTGCTGGAAATCGCCCTGGGATATAAAATCTTTTGGGGTGCCTCGGGGACAGCCTTAGATCCTGGACACTCTGTAATCTTGGAACTAATGAGATGCTGGCTCAGTGGGCCGAGAGCGGGTGATTTTGGGACTAGACCGGCCGCGGAGCGACCGGGATAAATGTCAACGGTTCAAAGCTGCCGGTACAAATCCTACTTCTGAGGAACGTGCGAGTGGAAAGGAGAGACGCCGAAGACCGAATGGAACCAGACAATCCAGAAACTAAGGGCGGTGGCTGGAGGGACGAGACAGGAACATGGAACAAAACCACCAAGTTTCACCCCAAAAAGGGCCACGGTGCCCAAAGTCTCCATTTACTGGATGCGTCCAGATGGTGCGTCTCCATTAAACAGTCCTAAGAACATGGGTGGCAGGTGGGGGCCACGGGGACAGCGAGGAATAAACTGAACAGGTATTTCAGAAACGACGCCAGCCAGACGGGTGAGCGACCGGATGAGGAAACGGGACATGGACACACACCCTCCCAGCACGTGACCTGGAGGGTCCGGGCACCGTGCACTGAGCTCAGACAGAAGATGTAGAAAGGAGAAACCACAGGTCGTCTTTTGGACACATCTAGTTTGGAAAATATTGGCAGTGCCTATCAGAGAGAACACAATAACATAGCAGCACTGTCGCCAATCGCTAAAGGCTACAAAAGGTCTTAGCTGTTGCTGTAATACTGTAAAAGTACGTTATCTATAATGCTAATATTGTAAATGCACGTCACCTATATATTGCCACACGGTCTTATCTAGAATTTAGTATTCCTTCCTACTCCACAGAAGGGGAAACTGGTATTTATAGAGATTTTTTTTTTTTTACCAGCTCAGCTGACATGTGGACATAGGTTTTCTGATCCCGGACCAGTACCAGCATTTTGTCCTTGGATACGGGACGAAGCGGGGACAACAGAGCACAGGACAGGGCCATAAGGGATACAGCTGTGGATACCACGTGAAGCCATGGGTGTGGGTGACGAGAAACAGGAGAAAATGCCGAAGATGTGAGCTGGAGGAGGCCGGGGCGGGGGGGTGGGGGGAACAGCAGCAGAGGCAGCAGCTCAGGAGGAGTGAGCCGAAAGGCATACGAGGGACCGAAAATGTGGATCATCACAAGAGAAAAGACGTGCGAAGTGAAGGTGGATGCTTACCGGTGACCGTGGGAAAAAAGGCGCAGAAGGGGCCGCCGGGCCGGTTAGATGCAGGTAGAGAGGAAGGTCTAGGCCGTGGACTGGATGGTGCCAGCTGCATCGAGAAAGACCTTGGCTTTGGGAAGCCAGGAGAAAACCGGCAAGACAGCTTAAAACCAGGACAAGTCTAGGGACTCAAAGGGACAACGTCCAGGAGTTCTATTTGACAACACCTGTTTGCTGGCCCATAAGTTCCTGTGCTGGTTTCCGTCCAGATTTTCAGAGGAAAACTTTTCTGCTAAAAGTCGGACAGGCCGCTGTAAGTTTTGGGAGGCCGGGAGGGTGGTGGACTTGGAAGGCAGCGGAGCACCAAAGGCGTCCTGTTTCAATCGACGAGCCAAGGTTGTGAGCCCGTGCTGTGGAATGAACCAACCTAGTGTCGCCACGTCTGCAAGAGACGCGCCAGATGTGGAAAGCACATGCGGCAAACCATCACCGCCTGCTAACTCCAGGCGGGGCGCCCATGACGTCTGTCGTTCTGCTGTCAGAACTTTTAAAATACAGAAGTGGCTTAAATAGCCCCGTAAGGGTTGGGTCTGATGCAGGGGAGTGCTGGACATTGAATCAGGGTTGAGCTGGGAGCCACAGAAGCAAGTGACCATTTTTATCGGTCTGTTTGGGGCTTTTGATCCCCGTGACATTAGACATAGACAGTTAAGCCTTTCCTGTCTCGATTCTCTCACCTTTCCCCATCCTCCCAAATCTTCACTTTCAAAACTCCGGGATCATTAGAAGGGAAAGCCATTACCACCCCATCAGTTTCTTTAAATGGCTGGAGCTTTGTTCCCCCAGGCGGGTCTGTCCATGACGGTTTTGCCATTGTACTGGCAGACTTTCATGCTGGAGTACATCCTAACGCCTGAGCAGTTCCTTTTCCAGAGTCCCCGGCCAGCAGATAATATCCGCTTTTTATCTGTACGACTCCAAACCCCACGGCACACGCTGACCTGATGTCGGCCATTCACTATATCAGATTTTAAAAGAGTGTGGTCACTTCCTCTCAACCCATACTTCCTTGTTTATCACAGTCAATTTCACGGCAATATTTTATCTGTGGGGTGAAGGCTCCACAGAGAAAAAAAGAGTCTATCAGATACTAAGCTTTTAGCTGGGCCGGGATTCCAGCAGGTGGCCTGTAGTTTAGTCCCCAGAGAAATAGTGGGGCTGACCTCAGTGCCAATTCCCTTATCTGTAGGTAAGAAAGAATCGCTCATCGTCTGGACCAGAGCTGATGGTCTATTTTATGCTCCCAGATTACGTCACTTTGGATGGTCTGCCTGTTGTTGACATCCTTGACCAAATCATACCCCGACAGGCTTCCATGTTCAGATGCCACCTTTTGGTTTTTATCTGCACCTGAGTGATGAGTCCGTCATCAGGACATTCCACTTCCTCCTACGATCAGTGGTGTCCTCTGAAATAATTAGACATTTGTTCAAATGGTAGCAGTGTCAGACGCACAAGAACAGATGGTTTCACGGACCGACGCTGACTTGCTCATGAAGGAAGTCTGTCGTAGGGGCTTAAGAATGAATGTCACAGGCATTTCCTTAGGAAACTAGCACAGAGGTAGGGGGAAGGGGCTACAAACACCAGGAATGAGGGTAGGTGATTTAGAGCCAACACAGACAAAACGCAGCCTCCCAAACAGCGAGGGGCATGGAGGCTTACAGAATACAGAGGCTCCAACTCCTCACGCCTGAGCAATTTCCTTCCGGGTCTTTCCAGGACTATGATTACAGGGTCCAGTAGTAGAGTGGCGCCATCTGATCACCATTGACACCCCCCGAGGGTATAGTCACCTGAGGTAGATTCTAAGAGATCCGAGGGCGTGTGCTCAGGCAGGGTGTGGGCGTGGGGATTTACCAGAGCCTGGCATGAAAGATCTCACGGAGTAACGAAAATGTTCTCACCCTGATTGATGGTGATGAGCGTACGACTTGGTAATTTTAATAAAAACCAGTGACTTGTGCAGCTGGGTGAACTAAATGACATGTAGAATACGCCTCCGGAAAGGTGTAAACACGTCTTCCATCAAAATTATTTAAAGAAAGGGAAGAACACAGCTTGAGCGTGATTCTTTAAGTATATTCACTTACAGGAGAACTTTTCCTGGTGTTTGTGTACTGAGTCAGGAGGTTGGATGTTTGCATGCTGCAATGTCTCCCTTTTCTTTGCTGTCTTTCTGGAAAATGTGCAAATGTCAGGGTGGTTCAGTTCTCTCCTGATGTCCCTGGGGCTCGGTACCTGCTCATCCTCCAGTACTTTAAGAGAAGTACAGCGATGAGTTGCTGGGTCCTTAACTAATTTTGCCGGCCTCTTACGAAGGATGCCTGTGTATACACGCTCACTTGGCATTCACAGTGGATGGGTGAAGGTACAACCGCTCTGCCAAGTGCACCTTCAGGCGCGATGGGGACATGTCCCAGGGCCCCAATCAAAGAGGAAGGGGCTGGCAGACACGCCACTGGGGTCTCCTGAGGCAGCCAGGATGGAGAACCCACGTGGTTGCGAAAAACCAAGGTGTCAGTCCAGAGGTAGACCACGAGAGGGCGGAAAGTAAGACAGAGAAGCAAACGGGGTTTGACCCACAGGTAAACTGTGAGACGGCAGGAGAGTGCAGAGAATAACCCAGGCAGGCGGCTCACGGCCAAGTTCACCAGTGAGCGATACTCAGGGGCACACATTTCAGACTTGTGAACGTGTGTTGATGGCGGGGTCTGGGTGGCTCGCAGGCCCGCGGAGTCTCGTAGAACAGGCACGATGCATTTCACCGCCTCTGCTTTAAATACGAGCACCCAAGGCTCCTAGGGCTTAAGGATGCTCCAAAGTCATGGTTTTTAGCTAGGATATCCAAAGAAAGGGCAATCTCCTCAAGGTTCTTTCCAAAATACCAGGTGCCACCTTCTCTTCCTGTCTACAGTTCTGTAAAGAAGGAAATTCCAAATGTCTTATTGAAAAGCAAACAAGTAACTCTGAACATAGTAACTAACTCACGGCTGGCATCGGTCCAAGCAAATGGGTGAATAACGAACAGTTACTTGGTA
>JAQQSQ010000725.1:0-13904 GCA_028627145.1 Eidolon dupreanum
GTAGTCGAAACTTACATTTATGGAGCACCTACCATGCGTTGAATGTTTTGAATGAACTTTTAAAATTTTGTTTTCCTTAATAGCCTTTCATGCTGGGGGCTGAATATTATTTCTATTTGACAGCTGAAGAAACAGGAGAACAAAGTGGTTAATTAACAGAGGTAGTAAATACCTGAGCTGAAATTTATCTCATACAGAAGAGAAGAGAATACCAAGCATTTAAAATTTTTCAAGGCCCTTTGTAGACTTACCTGAAAAAAAAAAAAAAAATATATATATATATATATATATATATATATATATATATATATATATGGCAGCAGCCTTCACCTTCCATGCTCCCCTGCTGCCAACCTCTTCCAAGAACATAACCCATCATTCCTGAGACACCGTCTGTCATTTAGTTATTCTGGTGAATGCTATTCAGGCACCTCCCTCCAGGAAACTTGAGCTGGAGTTTAGCAAGGTGACACTGAGGGCAGAAGCAGCCATTCAAAGGCCTCGGGGCTCCCGTCACGGCCAGGGGATATTGTACCCTCGTGGAAAGGAAGAAAGAGAGATAGGTTACCATTTTAATCAACTGGATAATTGGGAGATGAATATGGTGGATTTTAAGGCAGGAGAGTACCCAAGGACTCAATCCAAAGCACAAAACCAGATTTTCCCAGACAAACACTCAGGCAGCACATTAACTCCCAGGTGTGCTGCTGGGCTGAGCTCCCTTGATGGTCAGAGGCATCAAAGTCTTGGGTCTATAACTTCAGGAGAAGGGCCTGAGAGAACACAAGGAAGAGAGGGACCTGTGTTCTCTGCACAGCAGAAAGCAAGAGTCTGCCTGACCAGAGCTAGGCCCTTGGCCAGGGAGCAGTGGGAACCATTGCGGGGAACCCAGTACCCAACCCACTGCAGCTGGTGCTGTCTGCTCCAGGCTACTTCTGGCCCAGATGCAGGCTTGAGTAGAACTAGAGCGGCCAAAGACTCCAGGATGCGTGGGTGTGGGGACGCAAGGTTGTCCAGCATCTCCATCAGGGCTACAGTGAGAAGATGGGAGGACTGGTGGGGCTGACAAGCAGGAATCCAGTCTCCCACCCCAGTATAGCCAGAATAGCTATGTTTTTATTTTATATATATTGTACTGCTGCAAGAAAAGTCCTTAGGACAAAATTTTCCTGGCTTACGAATAAAGTAACATTTGGAAGATGCTGATATGGCCCAACTCCCTATCTATACCAACCCCAGTGAATGTTTTTACAATTTTTGTTTGGATACATGCAGGGCTAGATGTCTCCCTGACCTTCAGGAACAGCTTTTTCCACTCTCAGACAGTTATGACCATGACAACAATCTTTCTTGCATCACACCAAAAGATCATTCATAGTTATAGCCTCTAACCCTGTTTATATTATCTGTGGTCTCATGGAAAAAAGCCATCGTCAACATTCACATTAATTAGCCTTTAGTGAGGACCAGCTATTGGGCCAGCCAATCTCTTTCATTCCTCTTCCCCTCAGATACACCCAGGGTAGTCGATTATCATTATTTCCATTTTGTAGAAATTAGCGAGGCTCAGTGAACTAGGACAACTAGGTCTCATTGATGGTGTGTAGCAAAAATGAGAATCAAACCGGTTCTCTGACTCAGTATCCCACAGTGGCTCATATGCAGACTGAAGAGCATAGGAAGAAGATAGGTGTCCTCTCTGATCCGCAAGGTTCCCTGAAAACTCAGGCTGAGACACGGGAGCCTCTGGACTCCAGCATTCACCTGGCCGTCATTCTCTTCTTACCCCCGTGTCCACCCAAGACCTAGCACATTGTGGGCACTCAGTAGATGCGTGCTGCTGAAATAAATAAATAAATGCAGAGGGCAGGAAATTTCTTGAGGTACCTTCTAGTTCTTTCATTCAGGTGTTGCCTGGACCTCAGTTTGTTAATCTATAAAATCTACTCTGTCTAATGCCCATGAATCAGTTTTGAAATACATAAAACATTATGGACAGGAAACACTGTGCATCTGTCCCCTGCCCATTTCTCCAGCCTCACCTCCTCCCAAGTTCTTGCTGCCTTTCCCTGCTTGCACCTCCCCAGCATCTTGCCTCATCTTTGAATGGGTCATAATCCTTGCCTTGTGGTGGTCTCGGCATGGGCTACTCCACCTGGCTAGGCACTTCACTCTTTTCTTCTGCTTTAACTTGCTACTTCCTATTAATCTACCCTGTCTTTAAGTGAGCTTTCTCTCTTTCCAATATACAGTAAGTGCCCATATGTATCATTACATGGGACTCCATACTCTTTCGTTTTTTCAGTTTCATAGTTCTATATATGTACTGAACGTCGCCAGCCTCCACTAGGGAAATCTCTGGGAAGGAGAGATGATATCTCTTGCCCATCATGCGTCTCCAGCACCTAGTATCTAGTGGATGCTCAATAAATATATACGAAATGAATGAATAAAAATGAAGGCCTGGTAGTATAATATGTGCATGTGGACAATTTCAAGATGTAAAACAAATAAATATTTAAATGTTCACGTCTGTGTTAACATCTCACTCTTCTGCCTGTCCAGACAGCTCCCGGAGGTTCACTGCATTCCTTTCTCCACCTGCCAAGATGCCCCTAACCACAGGCCAGGCTGTGCTACATCATCATGTCTGGGATGGATAAGGGGCTTCTAGGAAGGCTGAGTTAGAATCACAAGTTCCATGTGTAATTAGCACATTCATATCCCATGCAGCTCCCAGTGCAGTGATATGGTGTGGGCCACAATCAAGCACCTCCTTGCAGAGGCCACTGGATTCCTTCATGCATCCATCAGTCATTTCCCATTCAGTCCTTATTTTCTTGTTCATTGCCTCCTTCACTTTTTCAGTTAGACCCTAGCATGCAGATTGCATCTTTCCATCCATCCGTCTGTCCCTATGTCTGTCCGTCTGTCCATCCATCCATCCATCCATCCATCCATCCATCCATCCATCCATCCATCTGCTTTTCTAAGCATCTGGTCTTTGCCTGAGACCTCTATCTTGCCCCACAGTGGGGCAATTCTCAGGCATTTTTCATATGGTCTCAGAGGTCCCAGAAGGGATGAGCTGCAGTTGTCTGCTGCATTATTGTGCTCCATAATATAACCTTTGCCGGCTTTCCTCAACTCCTTGTCTCACCTCTCCACTCTCTCATGTACTCTCGGAAATCATTCCCTAACCCATGTCTAAGGCTCTGGTTTGGAGAAGACGAAGAAGGCAGCACCACAGAAAGCAGCTCATTTCTTCCAGATCACCTGGCCTACCTATGATTATCCATTTATTAGAACCAATTGTTATTGACTGTGTCTCCCTTTAGACTGTTAGTTCCTTGAGAACTAGAGCCATGACAGCTTTTAGTTCTCCATTTTAGCTCTTACTCCTGGCACAGAGTAGGCGCTCAACAAATCTTTCATAGGTGCATAAAAGGATACACCAGACTCTGTCCCCATGCTAGAAATAAAGCTGTTGTGACTGAATCCCTGCCTTGAAGGGGCTCACAGTCTGAGAGAAGCAAATTGAAATATTTATGCTATACTCTCATTATAATATGTCCTTCCTTAGCATCGAGTGTTACAAGGTCTTAGGAAAGGGTACTAAATCCAGCTGAAAGGTGACCTGTGAAGGCCTCCCAGGAGGTGATCCTGAAGCCTGATCACACAGGGCACATGCCCCAAGGGGAGCAGGGCACGCACACCAAGACTCGGTGGGATTGTTGAGAGAGGCAGAGTATAATACAATAGTTGGGAAAGTTATAATACCCTCTAATTCTGAGCCTCAAAACCAAACTAATTATATTGTAGTAAATATTAATAATGGAAATTGAATAGCAGAGGCATCAGTAACAGCATGCACATCAAGTGTGAGCACTCAAATGTGGCTTGTTCTAGAAATTAGGCTGATCTAAAAATACTTCAGCGAAGGTGCTCTCGTTTTCTGGAAGCTGTGATTAGGGCAACAGGGGGCTTGGCCTGGGAAGTTTCCTGTCAGTCAAGGTTTTCTCAGTCCCCAGGGGCCCAGAGTCTCTTTCAGGGAGCAGATGCCTCTCCAGCAGAGCCTCTGAGTTCTGAACTCCGCTCCTGTATTTTATGATTCATAACTGCAATTGTCAGCAAACTCTGTTTTCCTTTGTAAGTGTACTTAACACTGGGAGAGATTTGCCAAATTGTCTATCAAGTGTCATTATTGAGTGGGATCCAAGTTTATCTTTTGTATTATGGTGAGGCCGAATAGTGTAACCAACAACCTCAGAACCTCTGTGGCTTAATATACTATAAGTGTTTCTCTTGCTCACAAAGAGTATAGAATTGGGTGGCCTTCCAGTCCTGTGATTCTGAGACCCAGACCTCTTCAGTCTGGTGGTTCTGCCATCCCCTGGGGTCTGCACCCTCCCAGCAGGCTGGAAAAGAGCCTCTCAGGTTGCACAGAAGGTCGTACTGGGGAGGTTTGCCCTTGTTGCTCACATACCACTGGGCAGTGACTCAGCTCCAAGCTCCACGGAAATGCAAGGAAGCCTGAGAACCGTGGTCTCACGTGTCCCCGGCAGGAAGGGAAACAGGATGTTGTGGGACCTAGCGTTCTCTGCCATGCTTTTTCGGGGCATATTTTTGAAAGGATGGGGCTGTGAGAAGATAACCAAAGAAGGCATTCTCTCTCTGGTTAATGGAATGCAGTCTGCCCTTACCTTTCTTGATGAGATCATCTTTTCTGCTTTTCACCTGACGATGAGGAGCTGGGTCTGTTGGACCCAGTGACCTATCATTTGACTGACAAATGTGTTAATATTAGGACTTACTGGAGAATGTCTTCAAATGATCTTTCTCATTTTAGGAAATATAAGGTCCAAAAATTAGTGATGTTCAAGAAATGGACTTTCTTCTGGGCAAAGAAGTGACTTTAGTTCTTGGGAGAATTTCAGAGAAAGTGTGTGTGTGTGTGTGTGTGTGTGTGTGTGTGTGTGTGTGTGTGTGTACAAAAGACCTTGGAAGAGATGATGTCAAGATAAAGCAAGTGAGAATGTATCCCAGTATCCCATGTTCTAGAAAAGCTCTATAGTAGTCATAGGAGCTAGAAGTATTCTCTCTTTGTTAAGAACAGAGTTGAGTCTCTAAGGTCAGCAACCATATTAGGTCATTATAATCATCTCCATTTTGAAGATGAGTAAACTAAAACTGAGAGACATTAAGAATTCCCCCCCCCAAAAAAAAAGATTATAAAGCTGCTAAGTGACAGAGGTAGGATTGGAGCCCTCGAAATCCAGTGTGAGAGTCCATGGTCAACAGAAGCTTTCCCAAGCCTCCTAGAAGTATTTTCCCATTGCAGGAAAATTCTGCTTTCTAAAATACTTGCAACTCATGTGCAACCATTGTATACTACTGCCTGAAAATTAAAAATGAAGTAGAATAAACAAAAATCCATAGTGCCTCTACTCCACTACAACCACAGTTAAAATTTTAGAAAAATGAGAACAAATAATATTTATTAACTATGTCATACCCCATGTCCCACCTTTACAAATCTTCCTTCTAAATTATTAATTATGTCCAGTCCTTTATGCTTTCGAACCACCCTTAATATCTTCTCCTCCAGCCTTGGAGTTGTATAAGCCAAATAAACCTCAGGGTCAGTCCAGACTGTGCTTTTACTGAGACGTCTGTCTTCCAATGCAAAATAGCAATTCTGACAACTACGAACTCAAGGCTGCTGCTACTCCTAATAGATCCATTTCAGAAAGGAGTTGTGGCCAGCAACAGTGTCCTAGTGAAGGTGCAGTTCTCTGGAAGGGACCAAAGTCACAGCACCTAGACGCTCTGAGTGCACTGTTTCTAACGTGTGCGCATTGTCTCCAAGTGTTGTGACATCTTTCCGTATGACTAAAGAATAATAGAAAGACTTGAAGAGGATTTAAATAGAGTTCAATAAGCATAGCCATTCATTCCTCCAATGTTAATTGGTGTGCTCTTTACACAAAGCGCCGTGGCAGATACGAAGGATACGGCGCACATAAAATTGTGTGGTACGGTGCGTTTTCTACATGGGGTCTGGGAAAAGAGAGAGGGGAGCTCAGTCCTTGCTCATCAACGTTATATTTCTTCCCCTTAAGTATAGGAGGTGGAAGGGACACCTTCGTATCACTGCGTTGCTGAGGAGGAAACTGAGGCCATAAGGCATTTTGTGACTTACTGAGGGTGAAGCACAGGTGGAAAGGTAGTCAGTCCAAAACTCAGACCTGTTTCTGTGGTGTGTACTGTAGACAAGGGCATGGGGAGGAGTTGCAAATGGTCGTTCAGACACCTTTTACCTAAAACACCGCAAGACCCGTCCTGCCCCGTGTTGCTTTCCTCACCGCTGGCTTGGAGGACCATGATGACAGTCACCTGGCAGGCTGTTCTTCTGCATCTGGAAGTGTGTGTTAAAGTGCCTACCATGCTGCTGAGCCCTTGACAAGAGCTCGACGTGTATCATATATTGTTGCACTTATCACTTTTGAGATGATCACGATTACCAAATTAACTACTTTTTAAATATACACTGTTCCCCCCTCCTTCCCCCCGCCAAAAAAAATCAGGACTATGTTTATTTTGGTTCCTGAGGCATTTCCATAAATTGTTGAAAAAAAGTACCAATTTACTAGCAAACTAAAATTCAAATCTTGGCACAAATCTGCTATAACCTCAACATATTTTAAAAGGTGCCTTTGTCCATTGTCTGACTCCTAACAATTACTGCCCTTAAGTCTCGGGCTGATGTTTTTTAACAAGGAATTGATTTGAATTGGGTAGGAGTAGGCAGCATGGCACACAAGGTAAGCATAAAAGGAGCTTTCTTCTTGGCCCCATCACATCTGTATAAATTACCTTCAGCAGGGAGAGTTTTATTATTAATCATTTGTGCCAATAAATGTCTCATTAAATCTAACTTTCACTTATGGAGTATGCAATTGTCATTATATAAATATTATTTAATTACATAATGGCTCCACTATTAAGAAATTCGTACTTAACAGATATTCAAACCATATTCATAAAATGCTCTATCTTAGGGACTATTTGAGAATTCCATAATCTTTTGATTAAAGACCGTAGTACTTTACTGATTGTATTTGAGTAAGCCGTGTTGTCTTTATAATAAGGTGTGTTGATATTAAAAAATGATTAACCCATTTTCAAGGGAATTCTTCATATTCACCCACCTTTCATCTCCATATTATGAATTATATATTATTCTTTCACTTCCATATTCTTAATACTTTTTCTCTCTCTTTGTGGGCAATTATACAGTGACCCATCCATATAGCTCATGAGATTTCTCAATTTTTTATGAATGTCTGTAAATATGAAGGAAATGAGTACAAAAGTTATAACCAGTTGGACTCTATTAATTTTTTTTTTGGTGGAGGATATAGTCATCACACTGCACTGTTTGAATTTAAGAGGAAATTGTTTTAGAATAGTGTGGGGAGTGATGGATGTTTAAATCTAGAAAGTTCCTTTAGCCTAGTATGCATCCAAGTTCCATGTAAGTTGAGGATTTGGGATGGGCAACTTGAGCGCTACATTGATTTATTTTCTGAGAGATGGCAGGAGACTCAGAGTTCAGGACATGATGAGTGGGTGTTGGCTGCCAAGAAGAGGGTGAGCAGGGATGGATTTGGGCTGGGTCAAGATTACAGAGCAATCTTTGGAGGGTGTCGGTGTCCAACAAAGCGTGGTAGATTCAAATTCAGTCTCAGTCCAATGCTAACATCTGGAGTAACACAACATCAGGTTCTCCAGGAAGCAGCTATACTTGAGATGTGGTTAGTGCTGCACTTGTAGCTTGCCCCAGAAAGGAGGCAGGAGGGAGAGCATGCAGTTATACCAAAAAATATGTCAAAGAGTGACCCATAATAAAGCATAAGCTCCATGAGGACAAATCCTACACCTTATTCATTCATGGTTGTATCGATGGCACCCAGCACAGAGCCCAGCACACTAGAAGTGTTTGCCAGATTGTGGACGGAGGGAGAATGCAGCTGGTGTCATTGTACAGATAATCAGATTCATGTGCTTGGGTTTGGTACATGGTTGGAGACCTGAGGCAGACCCCCAAGAAAAAAGCCAGCTGTGTCAACTAGTCTTGGAATAAAGAAAACATCTTCAGCTGGAGGAGGTATGTGATGCTCAGGGCTCACTCAAGGAGCAGAGGGTACTGATCTTAGGTGGGATATTTGCCTATTATTCTCATTTATTCATTCAACAGACATTTTATTAGGCATTGGCTTTGGTCTAAACATCATGTGAAGTATTGAGACAGAGATAAAATGTCGTGATGCCTGGTTTGGAAGAACTTCTGTCCAAGATGGGAGAAGGGCATTCGAATGCCATTATGCGATGGGCCAGCACAGGCCTTAAGGGTGGTGCAGAGGCTCAGCATAAGTGCCTTCAGGACAGTGGTCTAGATGCCACGTCTTTGAGAAAGAGTTCAGGGAACCCAAATCCTCCTCAGCAGCAGGGCTTGAACATTCTAGAAACTTCCAATTATACTTAAGGTTGTAGGTTATAGCATTTCACTAAGTGCTTAGATTGAGTCAGACACTATGTAAAAGGCTTTCAAAATATTAATTCATTTAATCCTCACAATACTGAAGAATGGGTACTAACATTTCCATTGTCTAGATGAGGAAGCAAATATTCAGAGGTTAAGTCATTTGCCCAAGATCCTTCAGAGAGCATTTGGGGATTCTTGAATTTGAACTCAGGAAATGTCACTCCAAAATCCATAATCTTGCACCCTATACTGTAGTGTGTACAGTGATGATATTAGAAAAGGGGTGGATCAGTGTAAGGTGAAGTTTGTGGAGGTGTCTGGGGGTGTCTCATGGGACATGGGGACTTTAGTTAAGTCCACATGTACAGGAGAAAAGCCAGTTCCATTTTAGAATGGAACGCCAGTGAAAGTGAAAGCGTGAGTGTAGAAATCCGTTTATTCATCCAGGAGATATTTATTTAGCATTTACAAAGCATGCCGGGGTGTGAGCTAGGTGCTGGGGATGCCGTGATAAGCAAGGGAGGTGAGGCCTCCTCCACTTGGAGCACCCAAGCTAAATGAGGGAGCCAGACAAGTCAATAGGTGGTTTCAGCAGCATCCAGCAGGTCAAGTTCAGCCTCCTGTGGGTACACAGAAGAGGGGCTCCTGACCTGCAGGAGGAGGCTGGAGGAAGTGCGGCATGGAAAGAATAGCATTGAAAGAGTCTAAAGCGAGAGCTGGGGAGTATGCTGAGAGAGTTAGCAGGGGAAATGGAGGCAAGAGTTGAGGAGTTGCAACATAAAAAATCCTAAAAGAGGCAGCGGTTGGAAAGGATCTTGGTTTCAGAGGGACTTAGCTACTCCGTGGCCACTGCTCCTGGTGCTCAGAAAGGAACCAGGAAGACCCCACCAAGGGCAGAGTCTTAGTATCTCTGTGGATGATACTATCAATCACATTTGTTTTCTCAAACCCAACCCAACTTTCCCCCTCTTTCAGCAATCTAGTCAGTTTAATTAAATTATAAGATGTCTCCACACTCATGTGCTTTGTGAGGAGCTTATGAAAGGGCCCTTTATAAATCTTTATAATAATGAATTATGAACAATAGAAAAAAAGGCTGCCACATCCCCCCTCCTGCCCCTCCGAGGGCAAAGCTGAGCCTGATTCACATATTCCGCTTCATCCGGTCCATTTCCCTTCGAAGACAAGGGAACATCATAACCTTGAGCTCTCTGGTAGAAATAAAAGATTGATGCACGCTTTACTGTGTAAGATCTGGGGTCTTTTCATCCAGACATGAAGACAATTGAATAATATAAAAGCGTGCAACACATTTGAAGAAAACTTTACTTTATTCAAACACTAAGAACCTTCACCTTGCAAGAAACTTCATGTGAACATAAATAAATTAATACGTGCCTTCATGAGAAATATATGCCATTGGCAGCTTCAAATCTGGAAGCTGGAAAGTCCAACTGCCTCCTTTTAAAAGTGCAGAAACTGATGCTCCAGGAGGGAACATGACTCGCTGAAGATCACCAAACAAACGAGTGAATTCAGACCCAGAGGTCTGACTCCACGGTCCCCATTTGCAAGCACAACATTATGTTATCTCTGAACTTCCAGGCCACGGTGAGAAGTATGCCATTCATCCCGAGATGCTGCAGAGCACACAGAAAAGAAGGTCCTCCGGAGCTGTCACTGGCTGAGCCCGCCACCCCAGCGGCGGGGCCAGAGGGAGCTGAGAACATCTCTGCTGTGAGCCTGTCCGGAGACTGCCTCCTGGGACTTCACGCCTAGTTGTCATGCTTACTAGAAATGAGCGGTCGTGTGTCTGATTAAAATGGCCTGAGAAGATGATAAGGCTGCTAGCCTCCTGGGGGCAACGTCAGTCACAGCGCCCAGTGCAAGCCAGCCCCACCTGGACCACCGGCATGTGGCACCCAGGCCTCGTGCTGTGCACGAGTCCACCAAGAAAGCAGAAGGCAGGGGAGAGCGGGCCCAGGAACAGTTCATACAGTAAAGACCTAACTAGATTCTACCCCAGAAACAAATCAATGGCATGATCCAGGAGAAGACATATGCGTAATTATATTACACGTGATAATTGTTAAAACTTTTAAAGAACAAATAATTCACAAACGAGCAAAACCCTAACATAACCTCCAAGTGTGTCAAGCAGATTGTCCCAGGTATGGATATGGAAGATGTTCTTGTCTTCCCAGGATAAACAACTGTCATCGGCAACATATTAATATTAACAGTTATGTAATTATTATAATCATCTGCCATTTTTTTAGTGTCAAGCACTCTGCTAATTAATTTATAACTCACGAATCTTCACAGCAACACTTGAGATGGGTGTTTTTATCCTCCTTTTACAAATAAAGAAAATGTGGCTTAGTTGGTAGGCCCAAAGTCATCCGACCACTAACTACAGGAGTAGTGGGTTCAGAGTTGGTTAAATTAGGGGCTCACTGACACCCTCAATCACCTAAAGTTTTTCCCCCTTTCTGCTCCACCATCCCCAGTGGGTCAGCCTGTCCCGCAGTGGCTGCTGAATCCCAGCCATTCGGAGAAAAAAGCAGGGTCCTGAGACAGAAAGGGGCTTTTCCTCCCTCTCTGGGTCTCTTCGTAAGAATAAGAAGGCTTTTCAGTACATCTGCCATTGTAGCTCATTGGCCAAAAGTGGATCTCAAACAAATTACCCCAGTGGGGATATATCTTAAAGGCTCCCAGATGATTCTCGTGCAGTCTGGATAGACACCCACCGGTCAAGACTAATTTAGATTCACTTACTGGGTCTCAGAGGAGTACAGACTCCCCTGAGACACAAGGGGCCAGACACTGACCAGCTTCAGTCATGCTGGCAAGGAAGAAGGGGGTGGGTACCAATCAGCAAGCCCCCCGTCTCTCACAGTCAGCATGGGCAGGGGCAGTCAGGCTGAACTGAGGATTCCACATGTCCACCCTGCTCTTTGAGAAGGTCCTGTTTCCATCACCCACCTGCAGGGTTCTGGGTTCTGTGCTCTCAAGGGGATGATTACAGGTGTTCTTACAGATCATGGGAAATCCTGTCGTTACTGTAGGAAAATTTGCTGGTGGCAGGGGAATGATGGCTTTTCTATTAAAGAGGAATCCACTGGGCAGAAAGAAGCCTTGAATCACCAACTGGGTCCGCTTCCAAACCCTTTCCAGGACTTTCATCTAAGGCAAGTGTAAAAGATATATGCAGATTCTCTTAGGGATCAACATTTAGCCAGTGTTTTCTTATTTCCTTCCCTTCTTTCTTCCTGCTTTTCCTCCCTTCTTCCTTCTCTCCTCTTTCACCCTCTCTCCTTTTCTTTCTCTTTATAATGGTGACTTTTATCACAGTGAATAAGTTGGGTTGGGTCCTCATGCTGTGTACTCACGTTGTAGTCTCTTCTCCATCAGGGTGACAACTCACATGTCACATGTTTAATATCTATTATGTTTAACAATATCTATTATTCTGATCAGGCTCTTAGTTCCACAGAGGTGGGCACTACTGCCTTTCTCATTTTCCTCAGCTTCTCTAGAGGTTAGCGTGATGCCTGGCCCGTACAAATGACCCATTGTCCAGTTAGGGTTGGACTGTTGGGTCTTCCGTATCACAGCCCTGATGGGAGAGGCCACCCGCCTGGGCTGAGGAAGCTGAAACACGCAGCACTTCAGTGACCGGTGAATCTTGTGGAAACAGGCTCCTGTAAGGTCCAGGTGGCACTGCCTACTTGGCAGGTCCTCTGTGAAGAGGACTTTACTGTGAGCTTCTGTCGGAGGGAGGGAGGAGGGATGCAGCAGATTGCTTCGAGCCCTGTCTACACCTATTTAGAAAAACAGTTCCCAGACATGCATCAGAATCACCTGGAAGGTGTGTCAAGCCACAAATCGTGACCCCCTACCCGTTTGTGATTCAACGTGTGAGAATTTGCATTTGTAACAGGCTCCCAGGTGATGCTGACGCTGCTGATCAGGCACTTTGAGAACCACTGCTCCATCACGGCCTCCTGGAGGAGTTCGTTCTTTATCTCAGGAATTCACAAACACTCCTTAGGATTGCTGGGAAGGATGACATCAGCCAGCCGACATCTCTCTTCGGAAGCAGGTAGACACCCTTCGCCAGGTCTCCAGTTAGACATCAAGCCTAGGGGCAGAACGTGACCCACGAGGCTTGAGGAACGTCCTGGAGCAGTGGCCCCTTCTCTGTGAGTTCAGGGCTGCAGTTTACTCAGATGGGGGCCCACAGGGGACAGCATGGGAGACGGTCACTTCTGGCTCCAGGACTTTCACTCTAAGTGCATTCCACAGCTACTGGGCACAGAGTCTTTATCAGTCACAGAATTACAGCAGAGGTTCAGCTCCCCACGCGTCACCCCTGGACCTGCCCAGCACAGCACCTCTTTCTGTGTCCTGGGCTGTCCATGTCTGCATTTGAGTTCTCTCTGGCTTGATCGGGGTTTCCCTCTGTGCATGGTAATAGGGTATGCATTTGAAAAATAAATTTGGCAGGAATAATTATACTCTGCTTGATTTCTGAGCTAAAAATAGGTTCTCTGCATTGTGGAGAAACTGAGAAGCCAAAAAAGTCCAGGGCAAAAATATCAACTCCTTCTCCAGCAGCAGCAACACCTGGAATCACTGCTTAATGATTTCAGAAGCACTGGCATGCAATTTAGAGGTTTCAGGAACAAAGTGAGGGAACTTCACGTGTGGTTTTGGCAGCTGCCAATCACAGCAGCATCCAGCCCAGAAGCTGGGGGGGCCCAAAGTCTTGTCACTTATGAGCGATGTGACCTTGTGCATGTTCTCTCTCCTCTCTGGGCCCCAGATTCCTTATTAGTAAGTTGGGGGGAAAACTATACTTAGTTTTCATGGTCCATGTGACAACTCACTGAAAGAGTATTTGCGATAAGAGCCCTTTCTTCAGAGAAAAGGAGCTACTTGGGGCTGAGGAGGACCCCTCGGAGGAGGAGAGCCAGGAGCTCTGCTGCGAAGAACGGACAAGAGGCAGGGACGCAGGAAGAAGGGGTGAGTGGAACTTATCCCCCTAACAAAGCAGGAGGCTGGGGAAAATGTGGCACACTCAGAGCTGGTAGAGGTTTGAGGGAGACGTGACATGCAGCTTGGGATCTGACATGGACAGTTTTCTGTGGCTGGTGGAGTGTCACTGGAAGCTTTTAAACAAGGAGGGACATCGGACTTGTATTTTAGAAAATGTGGGGCTGACAGGAGTAGCTTGGAAGCGGAGAACACGAGGAGGAAGGTTTGGCAAACAAACAAACAAACAAAAAACTGCAGAGGCACTGGGTTGGAATGTAGGGGCATGTAAGATTATAAGGCTTAAAAAAAAAATAAA
>JAQQSQ010000726.1:0-13903 GCA_028627145.1 Eidolon dupreanum
GACATCAGATCCTGTGTAAAATCGCCACCATTTCTCCACGCCCACACACCCTGCCTTAGCTCAGGCCGCAGGGGACCCCTGTGCGGGTGACCGCGGTGGTCTTCCGCCCGCCACCAGCCGAACCTCGCCCGGCCCCCTCACTGCATCTGGGAAGCACGCCCTGAACCCTCCTTCGGGGTGGAACTGGCAGGGGCGGGGCGCAGGTGTACGAGTTGACAGGTAACAGACAGTAATGTCTGCCTGAACCAGAATTCATAATTTTTGTGCCAAATGCTCTGCTAGGTACTTTCTTATGCTTCGGTCCATTTAATTTCATGGCCGCATCCCCTCGTGTCAGTGTCTGCATCTTGCAGAAGAGGAAGACGAGGCTCCGAAAGGGTCCACAAAACGCCTGCGCCTCCCAGTTGTAAGCGGGGGGTGCGTTTTGAATTTGGCCTGACATCCTGTCTCTCTGCGGGGGCCGCTGGTGGCCAGTGGTGACATTTCCCTGCCGTCCACCTCCTCCTCCCCTCAAAGCCTCAGCACAACGCTTCTTGATCCCATTGCCAACGTCTCTTCCCTGATCCGCCGTGGGCTCTGACCCAAGTCACCTTCACTGTCACCTTCCGTCCTCTCTGTCCTTGCCTCTTCACCTCCCTGTCCCCACCAGTCCTCCCAGCGTGTGGCACAGCCTCAGCGCCTTTGCTTGGGAAGAGACGTATAGACCTGGGCATGTCCGACGCCCACAGTATCTCTGAGGAAGGTGGCCGGGCCCAGGCAGGGGCTGCGTGACCCGTGGCCGTTACAATAGGGCTGTCGGGGCTGGACTAAGCGTGGCGCACACAGAGCCCTGCATTTTGTCTCTTAATTGGCCCCTGGCTGCTTCCTGCCATCGAAATCCTGTAACATCCGCTGAACAGAGGGCCATTGTGCTTCCTTCCGGAACAGAACTGACCTTGTCATCGCAAACACAGATAGAGGCCTCGTCTTTTAGTCAGCATTTGCAGTGCCACCGTCCCGTGGTCCTTTTCCCCCTAACAATAGCTACCAGTCGCTGCCAAGAGTAGGAGGCGGCACAGCTGGAGGCCACCATGAAACACTGGGCCTTGATGCCCTGCTGGCGAATGGCTTGATTTCTTACCTTGACCTTGGGGCTCTCCAGGGCAGTCTGGGACGAAGGGTGGGCTGGCGATGGAGCTGCGGGGCCAGGTCCCCTGGACCCCAGTGGCTTGCCTGCACATGCAGCCTCTGATCTCCCCCTGAAACAGGCCCTTGAGCGTAGCGCACCAGAAGCATCTCTGTTCTTCAGACGGTACCTCTTAGAACCGGGCCCTCACACTTCCGTGTGTAGAGGAATCACCAGGATCTTACGAAAATATACATTTGGGTTAAACCGAAGACTCTGCATGTCTAGCAAGTGTCAGAGTGAGACCGAGGGTGCTGGTCTGAGACCACGTTTTTACTAACGAGCACTCAGAGACTAGCTCAGCCCGAGCGGTGCAATGTGAGCTCACATCCTGAGGGGCATATGTGGCATCCTGTGAGGAAGCCGCTCACCTGAGTTGGCCAGGAGGCCGGCGTCACCTCACAACGGACACCCAGGCACAGCAGCAAAGTCCAGCCCTCGGGAAAGAGTTAAAAAGGGTGAAAGAAATAATCAGAGATGCCTACAGGAGAAACAACAACAACAAAAAGGATATCAGTGATATTCTTTAGAAGGTGAAAACCAGGGGTGGGGGGGAGACGACGTGTCAAACAAGAGGTCATATCAAAATGAAGACACACGTAGGAAGACCCAGGTCCTCATCCATTTCAATCAATCTCTCTTCTTTCCCAGAGTCCCCTCTTCCACGTCAGCCCCAGGAGGCCGACTGTGTCATGCACACAGAGAAAGCAAGAAAGAAACTCAGGCAGTGGGCCTTCCTGGGCCCTCTGCCTTCCCCACATGCTGCGGGTGGCCCTGGGGGATTCTATATATATATATATATCACAGTCATGCTACTACCTTAACGTCACTTCACTGCCACCTCTATTGCCTCACCTGGCAGCTCACCAACCTCTGCCAGGCCAGAACGCTGAGGCTATTCACATCACCTTGTCACCCTCACAGCCGGTCCACGCTCACATCCTAGCGGGCGCGCCACCTCAGCGTCTTGTGGACCTGTCGCTACCACCCACGTCAGGCCATGCCCTGCTGCTGCTGAAGCCCTGTAGATGCTTAACAGGCCGTCATGCTCCTCCGACCGGGTCCTCCTGCACGCTCCACTCCATAAAGTCACCAAGCAAGCACACGCCACGTGAGGCGAGGTCCCTGTCTTGCTTAGAGCCACTCAGAGACCCTCTGTCACTAGCAGGTTAAAACCTGAGCCCCTTGGCATTACATCCCGGGAGAGGTGAGTACTCACGTGTGCCTGAGTGTTAGGGGCAGTGGAAGCCAGGAGCGTGGGACAGGGTCCACACTACGAAGAGCTTTGATGACGCGCTGAGGAGGTGGGCAGCACCGAGCTAGCGAAGGTCTGAAGCAGAGGAAAGCCCTGTCTGGTCTAAGTTTTGTAAATCTCGACACTCTGCTTGCTTCCACTGTAGCATGTTATCACAGGTTGTATTTCATTAACTCATTTATTTTTTCCATATCTCCCATTAAACTTCAAAGTATGAGAGGAATGGAATCATGTGTGTTTTGTTCACATATACTTCTCTATTACCCCATAAGTGCCTAGAACATACTAGATATTCAATAGAAAGTTGTTGAATAGATGAGCAAATGAACGATGAATGCAGGAATGGATGAGCAGAATCGACACAAAATTAACTATAGATTCCATTCAACCCATACCTCGCCATTCTTGTTTATATCCAAGATCCTTCATAGACACGCCAAGATAAAGTATTACAGTGAAGCTTTTCTAATGTGGGACTAGAAACCGATGTGCATTTTTATTAAACAAAGTAGAATACAGAGCAACAACTAATAAATAATCAGAGGAATAAGACCTTCAGAAGTACACGTGTGCCATAATTAATTGAAAAATCTGCTCACTGTTAGCAGGAGCATGAGTGCCAAGATTTGGTATTCAACGTGGTCTGTAAGCCTGAAAGATCAAGAGAATTAGCAAGTCTTTATTCAGGTGGGTCTCTTTTAAATCAAATTAATCACATTCTTTAACAATCCAGACATACAATGAAATGTTGTCAGGGGTTTTCTTTGGGTAGTGAGATTTTCTCAATTTTCTAAACTTTCAGTCATAAGTATGCATTACTTAGAAAAACTTTATGAAATAGTTTAAGAAGGGAATCAATTGATCATGTTTTGTCTGAAGCACTATAATGGATATTTTTCAGATTCATTTGATACCATTTTGGTCCTTAGAATAACGAATTTTTAGAGTAGGTGGAAATCTTACAAGATCATCTCTTATAGCTCCGTCATATTTCACAGGTAAACTTTTGACTACATAGTGTCCCGCCCAGCCCCCCCCCACCCCGAGTGTGATTCTAGTAAACTATCAGTCATGGGGATGGGTACGGGGGGTGGGGGGAGGCTGGAGTGTGGAAAGGCTGAAGACCATGCTCAAAACTCAACAGAAAGAGTAATTAATATGTTCACACTGTTTGCATGGCTCAAACAGCCATTCAGATCACTTCTGCTGGGGAGAGGATTATTCTCTTTGTCTTGGCCCTTATGTCAAGGGAAGATGTGTGTTTGGAGTGGCCACTCACCCTTTGAGCGACAGATGTGTCTGGCCCAGCTCCTTAGACTTCCCGGAACAGAGTTAAGCCAATAAATAACCCTTTTTGATGAAGGTTGGAATTTACTTTCTGTCATGTACCTCAGAAATGATTCCTAATATATAACCACTCATAGCTAATACTACGTGTCCCCTTTATTAAGGTCTCCAAGCATGAGGACTCCAAAATATTCCTGGGGGTCCTATTTTTGTTTTTCTAATAGTGATAGTGAAAAAAAAAATCATTCCTTATATTCAACTTAAACTTTCTGCCATAATTTTAAATTAAAGACTTCTACTTCCACCTGAGCAAGAATAACAGGATTTGGATACACCCGCCCACTAAAATAACCAAAAAAAATTTACAAAAAATATGAAATAGATTTCAAGTCGCTATATTTTAGGCAATGAAGGACAGTGATCTCTGAGATGGCTAATTAATGAGGTGAGCCCTGTAACTGCCCCAGATTACAAACATGAGAGAGTTTACAGTCTGCGGCATGAGAAGGGAAAAGCCAGCTAGAGCCCAGTGGACCCCCTGAATTCAGCAATAAATAGAGCTAAGAGTCTGGGAGAAGAAGGGAGCTAGAGCTTGCAAGACAGAATACAGTCAGAGAAGAGCACAGAGAGTGGCCTGCAGAAGTTCCTTCTCAGGCATTGAGTGTGACACTGTCACCACCCCCGACGCTGCAGGACAACCAGGGGAAGCACTAGGGAACGACGGTGTCCAGTGCTCCCGCGGGGCTGTGAACAGCACCCGTTCCTACAGCCAGGGGGAAAAACACACAACCCGTGACGCATCGGGTCCGACGCGCAGGAAAGGCATGGCTCCGTTGTAGGGAATACGTAGTCCTAGACCGAGCATGGCTCTGAACCCCACTGAAAACCTGCCACAAACGCAAGACCCCAAAGGATCTAACTGTTCAAAGTAACTGAATCGTTAGTGTCAGAGCAGAGACCAACACTCCAGTCTCCGGGAACAAGCCCTGTGTCCTTCCTGAGCATTCACCCGGAAAGCCTGGAATTCTTGACACTTTCCTTAGGAATTTCCTCTCCTTCCAAAACTGACCACACAGCCTACAACTCTGCTTTTCACCGTCAAGGTTTTTTTCCCCGTATAAAAGTCTGGTGCTCCAGGACCCAGAAGGCATTGGCCAGGGATCAAGTCTTCCGCTCACACAGAAGCCTCCGAGGGGAGACAAAGCTCATTGTGAAAACGCTATCTGGAAAGACAATGCATTCTCCGAGGTGGCACTTCCACTTGGAACTGGCAGCCATTTCTGTCACCACTTAGTCATTTTCCTGTTCAGCTCAGAAGGCAGCCTGGCTCTGCCTTGGAGTGACAGACGCTGGGCGAGCAGAGCCCCCGGGCCATCCCACCCAGCCAGGCCCGCTTCTGAAGCGAAGGCTAAGTGAAAGGGGCAGACGTGGAGCCAGACTATTTTGACAGGGGATTGATTTTCTCCCCTCCCCGCAAACACCTTTTTCCTCTCCTTCTGTTTGGATGAATTATTCCTATTCTCAGTGAGACTCAAAGGGGAACAGCAAGAACTTATTCCAGAGAGGATGGGGAGACACCAGGGAAGAAGAAACAAAGAAAACCTCAGAGGTTGTCAGCATTAAAAACGGGTTGCTCATCTGTGCTCGGTACTATGATTAAGGAAAGAAAGGGGAGGGAGGTGTTATATTCGTAAAGCTGTCTGCTGTTTAAGTTTGATAGAGCATTCATTTCAGAGAGAATCCTGATCTTCCGGTTGGGAAAAATAACATAACAGACATGTTTATGAATGTGAAGCTCTCTAGTTAAATAGAGAACCTAGATAAGAAGTTTAGACAAAAGAACTGAAATCAGAGTCTCAAAGAGATATAATGTTCATTGCATTCACATTAGCCAAGATGTGAAACAATCCACCTGTCTATCAACAAATAGCTAGATTTTTTAAATGCGGTATGTACATACATATACGCCAGGTACTATTCTAGGTGCTTGGGATACGTCATTGAACAATACAGACCCCAAATGCACGCCTTCCTGCAGCTCAGGCTCTCTCATCAGCTCTTGGAAAAGTAGTTCGTGCTTGAACAGGATGTGCATTCTTCCTCGTTTTGGTATTTTATATATGACCACTGAATCAGGATCGCTTTTATATTCAAATCATGCGTATCCTTATTTTTTTGCTTGCTTAGTATATCAGTTTCTAAGAGAGGTATGTTAAAATTTCCTGCTGTGTTTGTGGATGTCTCTCTCTGGTTTGTAATTACCGCCTTAGGAGGCACATCCTTTTGAAAGACAAGAAAACTGATTCCCAAATTAAGAAACGTCTTATCTCACGATTGTAAAGAATGGACCCAGGATTCCAATTTAGTTGTCTCTATTACAACAATGTTAATTGCATGACTGCCATCATCCGTTTTGTCTCACATCTTCATCTACCAACAACACGCCAGTCTCTCCCTCACCTTTGGAAATTCCCTCCTCCTAGTCTAACCGAATTCCTAATCAGTTTTCAGCCTCCTGGCCAGCAGTGAACGAGTCCAGGAATGGCCATCATAGCTTCTTGGGCCACATAACCCAAACCAGGCCTAAGAGTCCTTCCTCTAGAGTCAGGCGTATCTCGTCTTTGCCATGTTGCTTTCCCATAGTTATTTGGTTACCAGCCATGTCCAAATGTATAAGGCACTTAGCAAGGATAGGAGGTTAATTTTTGTTTAGTTGCTTATCAAGGACATTTTTCTCATATATATTAACCTCAACAGATGATGTCCTGCATTTCCTTATTATTCCATCTCCACAGCTAGAACACACAATCTTCCATTTCTTTTAGTTTAGGAAAAACAAAACAAAACAGTGCTATCTGGAATTTACTGCAATGTCATAGAAAGATTGGTTTATTTCAAAAATCATGAATCATCACTACTTGCTAGGAACTGTCCAAGGTGGCATCGTGGACTTGGAATGGAATAAAACATAGGTCCAATCTGTAAGGACACAATGCAGCAGAAAAGTCATGTTAAATGTGTGGAAAATAGGGATTTTAGGAGCATGAGCAGTGGGGGCAGTTTAATCAGCCAAGGGGTGGAAAGTCAGGGAAGGTTTCACAGAGGAGGTGACATTTGAGTTGTGTCTTAAAGTGAAAACTGATCAAGAAAGCGTATTCCAGGAAAAAGAAAAAAAGCGTATTCAAAGAGAAGAAACATGATTCTTTGCATTAATATTAAATTGTCAAAGTGATTTTTAAAAGGAATTTATTTATTTTTACTACTACATCTCCATTTCTTATCAACACCCTAATCTGAGTTTACAAATATGTGGCAGCTATGCTGTTATTCTACCCTGCCCCCACCCCCACAGCAGATATTTCCAACTGAACGCAGAATTCTTTCCTTAAAAGAGTCTACTCAACACGAGGGTCCACAATTAATAGAAATAAAGTGGAAATAGTTATTGTTAATAACAGAGTGTAACTGAGATGAAATTGCTTACCATTTCTAATTTAATTGGTGACGACATGGGAAGGGTGGACACCAGAAGTCCTAAAATGTCACTTGGGCATTTTTAAAAGTTCCAAACCTCAGCTCGCATACGAGACTAACTGAATCCTAAACTCTGGGGGTGGGAGGAAAGGCTTCAGTATTTTCAAAACTCTTCAAGTAATTCCCAAGGCACAGACAAGTTTGAGAATGTCTGCGATAGGGCCTGTTAGAAAAAGCCAAATTCATCACAGATTTAAAGGGCTGGAAGGACTACTGAATTGCACTGGGAAAAGGATGGTATAGGGCAAGAGGCAGGCCTCTGAATCTGGACTCAGATACCCAGAGATGTGAGCTGGGTCATAAAGCTGAGCTGAAGAGCTGGCCTTCAGGCACTTTTTTTTTTTTTTAAACCAGTTTTGATGGCCTGATGCCAAGTCTACTTAGAAACGGTCATTTTCATTTCCATTTTTTAAGAAGTGGCTAAGTACTAAAGCTTTAAGGGCAATCAGCATAACAACTGAATGAGCTTAATTTTGCTACATTGAAACTTCTTTCAAGATATTAAATTTGCATACAGGAAAAAAAGCCCAGGTACTCAAAAATCAATTAACTGATATTATGCTAAATTAAAAAGAACATGCTTGCATAAACAGAATATTTGGTAGCACTACCATTTATGCAAAAGTCATTCTGACAACATATTGCTTATTTAATTACAATTTTGGGTTAGAGATCATTGAGTACAAAAACATTACTTTGAAAGCAGAGCCAATATCAATACTATCCTAATCTTTCTGCAGAAAAAGAAAAATCTACCTTTTAATTATACCATAGTGACTCAAAAGCTTATTGTCTTCAACTCTTCTATTCATTCAGAATTTTAAAAAATCTCTCTCATGGGAGGAAAGATAAAAGAAAAGAGTTTTCAAGACCTTTCTATACCTTAATACCCTTTTTGACTTCGAATGTAAAAATATATCCGTATTGATGCAGCACTGTGAAATAAAGACCAATTTAAGAATGTAATGAAGTATAAAGGCAGCTCCTCTTTTTCTGCATAAAGAACAATTTTATTGATTTAAATTAGAAACTTCTAATCTCTCTAAGGAGAAAGGGAAGGCAGGCAGAAGAGAAACAGGAGATCTGTGACCCTGAGCTGTTAAGCTGCAATCCAACAGACGGAAAAGAGGCAGCATTTCTGGGACCTGACACAAACTGTAAGGTGGTAAATGAAGTCTTAAAACCTACGCATCTCATCGAATTATCTATTTCCTTCTAGACGAAGTAATTTTACAAAATAGAGTCCGATTTCAAAGGATTTCACTCTTTTCTCACCTCTAAATTGAAAAAAAACAGGTCCAAGCCTAGTCTAGTCTACAGTTTCAAAATATTTAAATGATCCATAACTCACCTATTCAGCAAACACAATGCAACTAAGTTGTAGTGATGTTCTGGTTAAAAATGACCATATCTGGTCTTTGCTTCTTGCAAATTGCACTGAAGTAATGTCCCTTAAGAGACAAGAAGGGACTTTGCAACATTCATTTCCCCATAATAGGGACCCTCTGGCCTGTCCTAGTGGGGTAGTGCCATCAGGAATGGGGCACCCCCTGCATGCCAGTCATCCAGAGCCCTTCCCTGTCCAGCAGTCCTCAAGCATGGCCCCTGGACTAAGGGCGTCAGCTCTACTTGTAACTGGTTAGAAAGGCAACTACTAGGGCCCCCTCTGTCTCAGTCCGTTTGGACCATTGTAACAAAATGCCACTGACTGGATGTCTATAAACAACAGAAATTTATCTCACAGTTCCGGAGGCTGAAGTCCAAGGTCAAGGCGCTGGCTGATTCGATGTCGGTGAGGGCTGATTTCCTGGTTCATACACGGTACCTGTGGCTATAGCCACACCTGGTGGAAGGGCAAGGGAGCTTTCTCGCACCTTCTTTATCGGGGCACCAATCCCTTCCATGAGGGCTTCACCTTCATGGCCTAATCGCCTCTCAAATGTCCCACCTCCTAATATAATCACCGTGGGGGTTAGAATTTCAATACATGAATTGGGGGAACACACGCACTCAGACCAGAGCACCCCCTGAGGCCCGCTATGGTGGGGCAGCCGCCTATTTCGCCACGCCCTTCAGAAGATGCCCACGCACACTAACTCTGAGCCGCTGTGCTACAACATTTCACTCTCAAAGATGTCAGAGAACAAAGGTGACACTGGGTGAAGAAGTTAATTATACAGGCATGAACTCGGCTAAACCGCCTTTCCTCCAGGCAGACACGGAAACAAAGCTGATGATGGTTGCATCAACCAAAAACACGGAGCTGTGACTTGGGAGACGTCATCAGACTGAAACGTGGCCTCATGCACGAGAAGCAGCTTCCAGCAACATTAGAACTA
Organism: Eidolon dupreanum; assembly: GCA_028627145.1. Taxonomy (NCBI): domain Eukaryota; kingdom Metazoa; phylum Chordata; class Mammalia; order Chiroptera; family Pteropodidae; genus Eidolon; species Eidolon dupreanum. The sequence goes on from JAQQSQ010000726.1 coordinate 9,581, forward strand.
TCCCCAAAATATGGCTTTACAGAATGACTGTGTCCCTTGATGTAAAGGATAAATAATGTAAGTGCCACAAAGGTTAAGAAGAGTGTGGGTGACCCCAACTCTTACACCAGGGAAGGGGACTAAGCAGCTTCATGTCCCTCACCGAGGACGGCCACCCGCCACAGCCCGGTTCACGCTGTCTGAGCCACACGATGAGGCTGAACATGTTCACTGTCAAGGTGGAAATGAAAATAATAACGAAAAACACACACTCCATCTTTTTTTATGATCTTTTTTTATTTAACATACATAGTACATGTAAACAACTGGCAGAAAATTCATAAAAATACAATACTTCTTTGCAATATCATTTATTCCTGATACACCCTTTCATTTTCTTCTTAATGTCATTGTCTTATTTTAACACTACGATTTTTTCTAAACTTTTTTAGAGGTTTCTCTTTTTATAGAAATCCTGCCCCAACTTTGTTTTTCATGTCATAGCACTAGCTATTTTTATCGCCTCCTTGTCTAACCTTACCTTCCTCACGCTAAAGCAAAAATATTTTTCAATGCCAAACATAGGTAAAATACTGAGTTTTAATACTGTTTTGGCATGTATATCAACCCCACTACGAGGCTGTGCTGTCATCAAAGAGTCTCATAATCTGCAGCGTTGGATGCTCCCAGACGTGCCCACGACGGAGCCGGCAGAGCGGCGAGCGGCCCGGCCTCAAACGGCGGAGCTCGCCGGGGTCACGCTCGACGCACCGTTGCAGAAGCCGTCTTCGGAGAGAAAGCGAATTCGCCTCCTCCTACCCTTCCCCAGCACATGAAACCGTTTTAAGAGTATTTTTTAACATTTTCCCTGTACAGAATTTCCAGTCATTACATGTGAACCGATTAGGAAGAAAATGATGGGAGGGTGGGAAAAATAGAGACTAACTTTAAAAGTACCATTTCAAAAAAACAACAACAAAAAACAGACTGTAACTGCCGAACATACAAAACAGCCACAGGTGGGTGAGGCCCAGGTGCAGACAGAGCCCAGCACACGTCCCCTCCTGCCGCCCAGCGACTCTCACCCTCCCGGGCCCCAGGCGGCTGCTGCCCACGTTTCTGGACGGCCACCTCCTTGCTCACATTCCGCTCCTAACCTCAAACTCCTCGGCTACTCCCCGTTTTCTGAAACTGGCAAAACCAAAGAAATAAAAGTCACCCGGCAGGCGAGAAAGAGGGGGCTCCCGGGGGCTCTGCCCTAAGCTCGCTAGCGCCTGCCCCAGGCCGGGCCGCCCGCAGCCGCACGGGGGCAGAAGGACAACGCTCTTCAGCGGCTCGCAGGAGCGGGCACCGGACACTGTCCCTGGGGACTCGGGTCTCAAGGACGATCCGCAGTGAGGTTAATGTGCCCGTGGTTAATAAAGAGAACACTGTATAATTTACACGTGCAATCTGCCGGAGGCACGGTTTGTTCAGAATTTAAAATCGTAAAATCATTTTCCAGAACTATAAGGGGTTCACTGTTCTGAAGAATCTCATTTCACACAAATTAACTTCTAGGAAACAAAAATTCACATAAGAATTCAAAGCAGGTTTGAAATTTTTCAAAATAAAAATAAATAGAAAGGAAAAGAATAACAAGGAAGGCTGAATATCTTCATTCCTCATTCCTCATACTTGGTTTCTGCAACCAAAACTGTAAGGCTTAAGGCTTCGTCTTATTAAAGACAGGCAACTTTAAAAGTAACATATAAAAATGCCATTCGCTTATCATTATTCATTTACTTTTTGACAGAAAAATTAGTTTCATATTTTATTATATCTTAATAGTAAAAGAAACACTACGACATACTACAGTCTACTGTTCCACTGTAAATTATGTCTACAGGACTATACATTAGTTTCTAGAAGTATTACATTTGAGGTTGTTCAAAATGGTTTTTCTTAAAACTACAATTAAACATGAAAAGATTTAAGTGGTTTAAAGGTATTAAAATATACACTTCTGAATAATACTAAAAATGAGAAAAATACACATTGTCATTAAATTTTTTTAACCAAGAAAAGGTACTTGATAAGAAACTAAATAAGTAAATACCACTTATTTGACAGAGAATGCTGGGGGTGTGGGGAGGGAGGGAGGAAGAGAGGAAGGGAGGGGGAGGGAGGGAAGGAGGGAGAAAGAGGGAGGGAGGGAGCTTGTGAGCAAGGGCGGGGGGGGGGGGCAGGAGGAGAGGAGAGGGCCTGAGAGATGCTAATACCACACTTCTGGTAAGTACAGGAATTTGGTCCTGACCACTAGGTCCAAGAGTCTGGATTAATAATGGGCAGGAAACGCTTCATCAACAAGAGCAACAGAGAACAAAAGAACACAAAGAAGTGAAATAAACAGGTAATTCCACACAGCAAATACCCAAGTCTGCCCCATCTACTCTTACTGAGGCTGATGGCAGGAACTGACATGAACGAGGAACTCACGATAACCACTGAAGTGTCCAAAAAAACAAGTGCAAGAGGCAGAAAAGGAGCAAGGGGCAGCAATGGTCCATGAGCTGTAAAATCAGCCCCCACACAGTTCAGAACTGACCGTATTTTCATACCATCCCATCATGTTTTGTATACAGTAACTTTGCTCATTTTAGCACAAATATTTAAGTCAAATACAAGCATATACTCATTTGCATAGCAAATTTTAAGGGGTGCACTGAAATAGTACCCAACTGATAGTGGCATGTGTCTTACAATCGGAATGACAAACTGACCAACTAAAACATTTTCTATTTGAAAACAGTTCCCTATAAAAGTTTTTGGGATTTGAATTAAAAACAAGGCATGAGCTATTAGCAAAGCATCGAACCCATCACTGATGTACTTCTCCGTGGGCAGAGGTCATTCTTCTATAACCTCTAAGACTTTGTAAACGCTGTTCTGGAACACGGTGGTGAAGTGCGGCGTGGGGTCCTTCACCAGGAGGTTACATAAGGGAGGCTTCCCGGCGTTCGCAGGGTCTTCCACATCCCAAATTTCAGGCATACTGCAACCAGGCCTAGGAAGACCAGCACAGGTTAAATGTCGGTGTACAGTATCTAACGGCAGATAAAGCGAGGCACAATTTTTAGATTCCTGCCCTCATTTCATTTTTTCCTACTTAAATTAACTAAGCTTATTTATATTTATTTATGTTAATATAAGCTGCCATAAATCCTCTTTAGAACAAAGCAAACACAGCAAGGATGACTCTAAAGAAAGAAACAGACACACAAAACACGAGAATTCAGGTGGTGGGTGGGGCAAAAGCTCTCGGTTAAATCCTGCCTGAGCTACCTACGGAGAATGTGGTGTTAGCTTCACTCAGTCTAGTCTCCACATTTGTAAAATGGGGAATACCCATGACACAGCTGTGTTATGAGGAGTGAGAGAGAGAGACCATAACTAGCATCGTGCACAGCACATGCTAAGAGGTAATACATTAATTTTAAAAATTACAATTGGAAAATATATTTAGTTCATCCTTATGCAACTTCCCATTAACTGTATTTCAGAATGAATCAATTTAAAGAAAATCTAGTAGTGTTAAGCTCATACCTTAACTAAATTCATAATTAGATCTTAGAAGCAATATATATTTTCATAAGATCTTAGAAGCAATATGTATTTTTAAAGAATAGTAGAAATAAAACTGACATTATGCTATTTGCCCAAATAAGTTCTTCAAAATAACTGTAACATTTATTTTAAATATAGAATGGTTTTATAGATATAACTGTTGGCTTTGGCTAGGGTTCACAACTTTGGGAGGGGTGGCTTTTGTTTTATTGAAGATTTTTATATTAGTATACTCCAAGATGTCAGTCTTTTAGGGCTTATGATTTTTATGATTTGTTTAAAGAATTCTTCCCTATCACAATATAGTCAAAATATGCACTGTGTGTACTCTGATGAAAGTTTTAGAATTTTGCTTTTCACAATTAGACCTAGGACTCATCTGGAATTAATTTTTCTCTATGGCGTGGGGTGGAGATTTAATTTTAATTTCTTTCCATAGAGATAACCCAATAGCTCTAGGTCCATTTATTATTTATTAGTATTTATCAAATCCATCCTTACTCCCACGAATCAGTAAGCGACACGTTACTTTCAAATCTATATTACCGATTTTATAATCACCAATGTAATAAAAGATTCAGGAAAGAAGAAAAATTGGATGCAAGAACTATCCGGTGAAAGGCTATCGAGAAAGAGGATAAGGAAATGGCCTCTGAGTATCACTCCACAGATTCCTTAGGTATAGAGGAAATCCGTCTTCGTAAGATGGAGAGACCTGGGGGACTTTCTAGTCAAGGG
>JAQQSQ010000727.1:0-13902 GCA_028627145.1 Eidolon dupreanum
GAAGTGTTAGAATTCTACTCCAATATCTCATTAACTGTTTCATAAGCTTACAGCCAAAAAGCTTTCTGAAACATTGAACCATAGAACTGAGTTCTTTGGATATGTACATTTAAACTAAATCTCAGCATTTAGGTCTATAGATGTGTAGAAACTGAGTTAAACTGCAGTTAATATACTAAACTTTCAAAGATCTCTGTTCTAGAAACTGAACTGACTCCAAAATATTGTGAAATTATGGCTAAGTAAATTCTTCATAATTAGTATTATTTAAATACAAGATAGAGTATAATGCCCACATTTTCTTTTTGATTTCCCTACCCCATTAAGAATAGGGAGATTCAATTTTTGGTAAGCTTCCCACCATTTTTATTCCTTCAGCAAATACTCGATGATACTCTCCATGTGTCCAACATCATTCTAGGTGCTGGAGATAGAGGGGTAGAGAAGACGGAGAAAATCTTTCCTACTGGAAACAGCAATATAACAGGAAAACAAAATTTTAAAAATAGTGGTAAGTGCAATAGAGAAAATCAGATCAAAGTTACAGGACAGAATGTAGGAAATGGAGAAAGGGGTGTTTTAGCTGATCCTTCTTTGAGAACTAGATGTTTGAGCTAACTCTGAAGAAACAGCCACTAAGTGAATATTTGCATAAGAAGCTAGGGCATAAAACCATCTGGAGTTAGAAATGGAGTTATTTATTTTAATACAATACTTGCATTGACATCTTTTGAATGGGCTGTTTCCTTAAAGTCCATTTGTAAAATTAGTTGTTTGGAATTCTGAATGCATTTCTTCCTAGGAAAATGTAAATTTCAAGTCAGGGTTAACTATAAAGACCTTTGCAATATTTCACTAATAGGTAAAGTATGTCTGTAGCCAAAGGAGACATAATTATTGGGGGAAAAAAAAACCTTTGTTTTGCTGGAAAAGGTAGGGCCATGGTTGCCATTCATATATAGGAGTCTTCTGTTAGAAGATGTCTGCCAAGTTAGGGGTTTTCTAAAGTGATACGGGTGTTTGAGGGGAATGAGAAAATGGTTTGCTCTACCATTAGATTAATATAAGTGTGTCATGATCTTCTTTACACTTGGATTTTAAACATCCATTGACTTTGTAATGGATGTGAGCTTGCCATGTAATCAGAGGATACTAAAATGTATGATTGTTTCATGATTTCTTGTTTGTTTTCTATAGAATGAAAATATATTACGCTTCTTCCTAGTCTTTGAAAATCACTGCATTATAGACTCTTAATAGCTTATGCATTTTATAGGAAAGATTATATGTCAAAGAAATTTGTTTCAGAGAGTGAGCAGAGTTGTACACGGTCTCTCGGGTTACAGCCCTATTGCATTGTTATTCTCTGTGCTTTATGGAAGACTGGACATTTTAATATTTCTGTTGTTTATAAGTTTACCAGCAATAGATAACTAGGGAATTTTATTTTGCTTATTGGAATATTAAGTTATTTTCTAGATTAGTTACTGTTTGTTAAATAGGATCCTAAAGATTAATCTTTTATGTTTAGAAATAAATCTAGTGTAAGATTTAAAAAAATCTTTCTGTTCTCTGATGACTGATGTATTTGCTTTTCAGGAGATGCATCTAACCAACAAACTTTAAAAAAATTGTGCCTAATTTCAATACAGTGGCTTGCATTTTGTGAAAACAGGTGCTTCTGATTATTGCTGAGCTAGTCTTATGTTTTTACATTGCTCTTCTGCTGGCAGTGGTGTGTGAGTCATGAGTTTGCAGGTGCAGAAAATAACATTTGATTTGTGAAGCCCCATTTTTGAGATAAAACTAGGCACATGTCAAATGTAACTAGTAAAGAATGTAAAGCCAACAGTGGCATCTTGCTGAGTCTAAAAATTGGATGTAGGTTAACGGATAGCTACCATGGAAGGTTTAGAAAAGATTATAGTTGGGGTTAATGCTTGTTTTGTAAATCGTGATTGGCATGTGGAAAAATTAGCTTCTGCAAGTATTTTGAAGACAAGAAAATGAACTTATACCTGGAAAATATTTTGCTCAGTACATTTCACCCTGCCTAGAATCATGATCACTTTAAAGGGAGCAGATGTCAAAATTTAGGGTGAAAAATACAGGTGCTCAGCAGTTGGTTATAAATTTCCACTTTATGGCTTTACAGTGGCCTTTCATTATTGAAGTAGAGCTGGGGAATTTTCAGCACCTGAGAACTGTTGTTTATGGCCGCTTTTATCTACTAATACCAAGTTTTCATGATTTATAGGGACAGGCACCTCTTTCATTCTTAAAATATCCCAAAGCTTTTGTGTAATGGTGTTTTTATGACCATTTGGAAGATGATCAGGCATACAAGGAATCTTAGAGCTAAGAAAAACGATTAGAATAATCCAATTCAGCCCTCTGATTTAACATATGATTTTTATCCTTAACAACATAGCAATTTGCTCAGTAATTGTTTTTAAGCCTTTAAGCGAGAAAACATCTCACTCAGGATTGCAGTCAGCTAAGAATAGAACTGACATAGTATTTAAGTCTCTGAACTTGGTGAATTTTTAATCTTATTTTCCCCAAACCCTTTTCATTGCTTCAAAGACTGCATCTATATAAAGTTCTCTGCCCCACCCCATTTTCAAGGATTATATCTGGGATGTCTGTGCAGATGAATGATGCCTCACTTACTCCTTAGTTTTGTGATTACATGTATGAATGTTTTTCCTGTGAGGGCCACTTCATGTTTATATTTCAGCACGCTGGACAGCACCTAGCTTCCTGGCAAGCTCTGGACCATTGATAGATATTTCTTGCTTGAAAATCTGTGGAGACTGATTGCCATGAGAAACCCACAGAAACCTATCTCATTACTTTTTATGGTCATCAGCCATGTATTCAAAATGATTAGAAAGTTTAGAAAACAGTCCTCTTTGGCTGTAAGAATTTGAATTTGTCATATTTATTGTTCTGATCCTGTCCCTTTCCTATGTCTCCAGCAGCATAAGAGAACATAATCTTCCAACAGATTTTTTAGAGAATATAAATGCAAAGAAAATGGAAGGGGAAAGGAAGTATTTATATTTTATAGACTTATCTTATTTTTTGACACACACTTGTTACATAGTTCTTGGTCTTCAGAGGTTAGTGCACACTGGGCCCTGTGCCTTTAAGCCCTTTACATGAGTTATCTCATTTAATTCTCACAACTCTCTGAGACAGATATTATCATCCTAATTTTCCATAAAACTTGTCCTAGACAGCTTAATTAACTGTCCCAGTATCATACAATTATATGAGCTATTAAAACTTGCTAAGAAATATTCATTAAGCACTTACTATGGGCTGTATGAGTTGCGCCAAGTGTGTCACATCTCCCAACTGCAATGCTGTGTGTCTTCCTCTCCTATGTTGCTGTTTAAGGGTGCTGTTAAGATGAGAACCTCAAACTTCTTGATAAACTCCTGAGTCATCTTGGATATAATTCCATGTTTCCAAAGGTAGAAAAAGCAGCAACAGCAAATGCTGTTATGACTAACCATTTTTATAATGAGATACATTTTCTTTTTAGTCCTATTTATTCAGTTATTTTGAATGAAATTGTGCCTTGAACATGACATTTGCCTTATATTCTGGTATAACTTCGTGATGTGTCTGTACTTCTCTACTGAATCTGAAATTAGGAACTGATACATATAATTTACAACATATTTGGACCAGAGGAAAGCTTAGCACCAAAGCAAGCAAACAAGTTCAGTCTAGAGTGAGGACCTTGACTAAACCTCTTCATAGTCCCTTAGCAACATTGAAGTGAGTGCAGGATGGCTGTGACACATCTTGCCAGCTGAATATCTGGAAATGAATGCATGTTGTGTTTGTGATATGTGAAACTCAAATTATTAAAAGTTAAACAGCACAAAACCAATACGTCTGTATAAACAAAAATGTGCATATGTGCATAAATCTGTCATAGAAGTAGAGAGCTCTCTGAGAGTTTCCGAGTAAATCCTAGAATACGTGAGAATCCGAAAATGATAGAGGAACTAGTTTGCTTTATACTCTCTATAACTAAGTCATGCATGAATCAAACCCCTTGCCAAATCAAACAAATTCCCACATATCAACTTTAGTGATGGGAAATATTTCTCAACTAGAGTGAAATTATTTGCTATAAGGTATACAGTTTTATAGTGAACATTATTCTGATTCTTGACAACAGTGGTCAAGGATCTCTTAGTGTCAGGTTATATCATTTATATTATTCAGTTTGAGCTTGGCTTTGTCAAAATGTTGTACTTGGGCTTTTGTAATTGTCTCAAACAATTAGCTAGTCATTCTTTTCATTTGGAAGGAATTTATTTTTTGCTTAAAATTTTTTTCCTTTTTAAAGTTCAAAGTTTCCCAAGTAATCATAAATTGCAATACTTTGTTAACTTGGCAGGACTCTCTTAGTTTAAAATTTAACAGCAAGCCTCAGAAACTCCCTGATATTGGAATTATGTAACATTAAGAGCAAAGCATAAATTTTAAGTTATATAGAGATAAGGTGGAGTGAAGTATATCATTTTTAAAAATGTAGAATCAATTTTCTTGCTTCGTTAAGACATTTGGTAACTTAATTTTAGCAGATTCTCTCTATTTTTATATCTCTCCCCCCCTCAGAAATCTCATAAAGATCCCATTTTTAGCTCTCCTTCCCCATCAAACCTGATGTTAAACTCACCAAGCCCTTCAGTGCCTACCTGTCTTCTCTACCATCAGAATGTCTCTGACTTCTCATTCTTTCATTAGGTCATCCAGTTCTTGGCTTAATCACCAGGCACCTGGAGTGTTTGTGCCCATTGGGCTTCAGCCTCATGTGCCTGCCAGTGCTTGGCCTTCATGCCCCCAAACCATCGGCTGTCTTTACTTCTGCTCTTAGGCTATGATGTTACGGGGAGAAAAACAAAACAACAACAACAACAAAAAAAAAAAAACTGCACAACCATGAAGTTTGGCTGCATTACAAATGTATGAGTTCAAGCCTCAACTGGATTTTCAATACTATTCACTAGCTGTCCTTATCTCTAGTCACTCTTGTCCTTTCCTTCAGCAATTATTTCTGAATGATACCTCTCTTCCGCAGTCCCAACCTGTTCCTCTAATTCCTAAATATACTCTCAACTGAAGCAATGGACTATTTCTAAGTTCTCTTGATTCTGTTTTCTCAGCTTCCCTGACCTTCAAAATATCTTTTACAAAAAACAAACAAACACACAAAAAACAAACAGACAAACAAACAAATCCCAACTATATATACAGCTGTACTTTCCCATCCCTAGAGAACTAAGAAGATGCTCAATTACTAGAAGACTGATGAAACAATACCTCACGTATCTCTTGGTTCCCTGAAAATGATCCAGCAAAGATCACAGAGAGCTCCTGAATGTGGCCTTTATACACATCCTTAATTTTGTTGATCTTTCTGTAGCATTTGAAAGTTGTTCACCATTTTGATGTTTGAGTCTTTTCTGTCTTGGTTTCTCCGACCCATCTTCTTCCTGGTTCTTCTCTCCTATTCTAATCACCTTCTCCTTATTCCCCTTTAACTCTGGAATTCCCCAGAGTTTAGTCCTGGCTCTTTGGCCTTCTCCCTCTGAAAACTCTTCCTAGACTCTCTACTTTTCTTTTCTTTGTAGCTTAGATGTCATAAATGAGCTCTAGGTCCATATTGCTACCTGTCATCTGGATGTTCCATCACCTCAAATTTCAACATTTCCTAAGCTCAACTCAGTATCTATCCCCCGCCCCCAACATGTTCCTTCCACTTTCCTTCCTCTTTTTTAAAAGCACTGTCCTCTAAAAATTTGTCCAAACTAGGAACCTTAAAATAATTTCCTACCCTATTCTCTCAAAGTTTTTCAGTTGTATTCTATCTATATCTACTTTTACTTCATTTTTGTATTCCCTCAGCACTTAGGCTAGCCCATAGTTAGAGCTCAATAAATGTTTAATTTATTTTATTTTATAGCACACTGTAGACAGCTAGAATAGTGGATTCCAAAGGCCATATCTTTCTTCTACTTTGATGTATATATTAATATTTAGGCCTACTGGAAAGATATTTGGTAGTTTATGATGCCTTGAGGCTAAAATTTTTCTGAGGTAAAGTATTCTATTAGTGTCATAGTATTTCAATTTGTGATTTTGACCTTATTCATTAAAAGCAAAGTGGACAACTTGAGTCTCAAGGACCTGCATAGCTGGAAATATTAGTTTGAAGTCTAAAATTCAATACCCATTGATTGCTCAGCCCATAGCAGTTTATTGTTGATATCTCTTTCCTAAAATGGAATCAATTATTCTTCCCTATGCATTTTTATTAACAGACCTACTGTTTGTACTAGAATAATGAATTTGAATACAGTGGCATATTGAAAATATGAAAAATAAAGTGTTTTTCTGTGACCTCAAAATGTTGATCTAATTAAATCACAAGGTATATAGGAGGAAGCTTAGTGGAAACGGCAATGGGAGTAATGAAAACATTTAATTGATTCTAAATGGTAGCTCCAAACACTGTTTAAAATTAATATCAATGAGAGTTTTTTCTCTTGTTTAGAGGACAAAACTTTTTTGCTTAGCAAAGTTATTAATTGACCAAAATGACTAGACTTTTCATGTTTTTGTAATTTTTATTCAGTTTTTCTTTCAACAATTACTATAACTATTTTCTCATAAAGAATAAATTAAAATGAAAGTATGAGAGGTTTAAACAGGACAGAAGTAATTAAGACTGCATGATTTTGAAAGGAATTAATGAGACTGAGGACCTTTAGAATTTTCAGTTTTGAAATTGTGCAAATTTCAAATGTAAGGACAAATTTAAATCATAAAAAGAAATATTAGATGCCAGTAAACAACAAATTGATTATGAATTATTCTTATCTATTTCTGTAGTAAATCCTGTATATTATAGTTTTTGTAATAACCATTAAAATAATCATAGTTTTGTTCTATTTTATTTTAAAGTTAAAAAATGCTTTTATATACAGTTTCCTCTGTGGTCCTTATAGAAATTTTATAACTTAATAAATTGGTTATAATTATTACTTTCCCATTTTAAAGATGACAGGAGAAGCACTGAAAAATTAAAGGCTTGTCCATTGTCACACGATGCATGCTGACACTCATCTTGATTCTTCTGTTGCCAAGTCTATGGACTTTTCTCCTTTCCTGACTGGATTTGGAGCTCTTTGAAACCAGCTACCCTGTCCTGTTTGTCTTCCTGTTCCTGGAACACAGCAGGTGCACAAAGTATATTTGTTGAATAGATTAGTCTATAGTAGAATGAAATTGCAATTGTCAGTCTCTTAAAGAATCTTACTATCCAAATACAATATTTTATGAAGCTAATAGAATTATGATGTGTACTTGAACATATTGAAACTGCATTTTTAAAGTCTTATAAATAATATACTTTGTATAAATCGAGAGTTGTCATGGGAAACATAACGAAGAGACAAAAGATGAGTATTTTATTATTAATCTATTTGAGGTTAATTCTCTTCTATTTGTTATCTATTGTTGCATGACAAATTATCCCCAAATATAGAAGCTTAAGAAAACAAAAAAAATATTCTATTGTAGTCTCTGTGGGTTGGAAAACTTGGTGCAGCTTAGCTGGGTCCTTGGGCTCACTGTGTCTCATAGGCTTTGATGGTGGTATAGGCTGGGACTGCAGACATCTCAAAGGTGGACTGAGCAAGGATCTTCTTCTACGCTCACTCATGTGGTTGTAGTCTCAGGTCGTTGCTGGCCATTGGTTGGAGACATCAGTTTTTTCCACAGGGGCCTCTCCATTCATTGGTGCAAACATGGCAGCTGGTTTCCCTCAGAGCAGGTGAGCCAAGAGAAAGCAAGAAAGGCATGCAAGACAGAAGCCACAGTCTCTTTGTAACTTAATCTTGGTACTGACAACCTATCACTCTGCCTTCTGTTCATTAGGAAAGAGTGCTGGGTTATCCCACACTCATGTGGATGGGATTACAGCAAACTGTGAATACTATGAGGCCAGAGTCTTTGGGACGATCTTAAGGCTATAGGCTATGTTCCACATTCATATTATATGCTGTTGTTCAAATACACTGTCAGAAGAAATAAAATTTCAACAAACTGACCTCTACCTTGTACAGACTTAAGGAAAAAGTTACAGCAACTCAATTTAAACTGTCTTTAGCGCCCTTTCCCAGTAATTTATTTGCTTATTTAACAACAACAACAACAAAAACTCAAGGCTTTGAATTTAGGTCCAGCAGGATTCTATTCTGTTCTCCCTCTAACACTTAACTCTGCTTTTCTTAAATAGTTCTGAATGGATTCTATTGATATGTCCTGTGCTTCATGCCCATCCCTATGGCCAGAGGAAATGGTCCTCCCCCAGTTGACCAGTCCTGGTCACCTACTGACTCTCTGGAACCTGGGGGAAAGTGACAGGAGCAGAAATCTAAATCATATGAACTGAGAGTGGGGGAAAGAAAAATTGAGATGCTGTTCCCACAGTAAGGGTTATTGGCTAATGGGCAGGCCAATCACTGTTTTCTACTGTACCTATCTGTCCCCTTTATGCCCCTACTTATCCTAATTCTTGTAGTTAGCTATGTTTTTGGTGGACCTAAAGATGTCCAGGGGAATATATCTTGTTTTGATGGCAGAAATGAGGACTACCCTCCTCTCCTGAATGAAAGTTTATGCTAACTGATTGTTTACAATTAACAACAAAGGGTAATGCATAGTTTTGCAGTGCAAGTGTGTCCTGTGGAAGCAAAATATTTCCTAACCTTTTTGTGCAACCCTTAATTTTTAATAGAGCACATCCTTAGGACTGGATCGAGTTCATCTGTCTGGAGTTTTAACATGAACACAAAGCCTTATTAATGTGTTGACTTACAGAAAACACAGGCGTGTGTGTGCTGGATAGTAATTGGGCTCAGCTGGGGCCATTTAGGGGTCAAATGCTAGGTATCCAATGTCACTGGCATGTAAAATCAAACCAAATAAGCTTTAGTCACCACTTTATAGCAGCTTGCTGTTCTGTTTTGGGATTCCCTCCTACATCTCTACTTTCAAGTATCTAAAAATTTGGACCTGAGAGGTCAGCTGTGGCTCTTAGAATTATTAGACGACCATTTCAATTAAATTAAATGGTATGAGGTCAACAGTAAAACCAAAGCTTATTTGTCTGAACTTGGTGCAGTTTCTACCTTATGGTTCTATGCAAATCGGGTCCTGTTTGGCATAAGCATGACTGTGGACTCCTTTCTTCTAGTCCTGGGAGGCAATGGTCCCCAACATTTTTAGCACCAGGGACTGGTACTCTTATGAGAATCTGATGCCTGATGATCTGAGGTGGAGCTGAGGCTATGATGCTGGTTCTGGGGAGTGACTGCAAATACAGATGAAGCTTAGCTTGCTGGCCTGCAGCTCACTTCCTGTTGTGCATCCCAGTCCCTAACAGGCCAAGGACCTGTGCTGATCTTCAGCCTGGGGGATAGGGACCCCTGCTGTGATGCCCCTTGGGAGTCAGTGTGTCCTGGAGAGCCAGCCTTACAAGGCTCTCACCACTCTCCTTCCAGAGGCAGCGCCTCACAGACTGGACATTTGGTGCAGACTGTTCTATCAATTGTCATTCTTGAGAGCTTATAACCAGACATTGTGTAAGGCAGGGGTTCCCAACCTCCAGGCTGTGGACTGGTACTGGTCCATGGCCTGTTAGGAACTGGGCTGCACAGCAGGAGGTGAGCTGCAGGCCAGAAAACAAAGCTTCATCTGTATTTGCATCCGCTCCCCAGCACGAGCATCACGCCTCAGATCCACCTCAAATCACTGGGTCTGAGATTCTCATAGGAGTACTGGTATCTGGTGCCAAGATGTTGGGGACCACTGGTGTAAGTCACCGGCAACACTGAGAAAAACAGAACGTACTCCATGTTTATGTGTGATAACAAATAAATGACATCTGTGCTTGGGTTGTAGAGAGAAAAAAGCAGCAGCTTAAGTGGTCCTGGGTTGAATGGTCACAAAGATGAACTTGCCTTCAGAAACCGTGCGTAGCCACCCTGCTGTCTGTTGGTTGCTGCGTGGCTCACTTGGTGATGTCACTTCCAGGCTTGCCCACTAATAAAGCACTAATGGCCTCCAGGTACCTCCTGTGTTTGGCTCCTGTGCCAGTTCAAAATCCTCTATCCTCTATTCTTCTATGAATACTGATTTTTATTTTGCAAAAAATGGTTACCATATCCATCCTCCAGAAGAGTTTTGGTTTTCTCTCCCCACCCCCACCAACCATCCTCAGATTCTCAGTTGTCTTCACCATCTCCCTAACCTTTATTTGTCAAAAAGTTATCAACTCAGCATCAACACTAAGTGTCATTCACTAAGCCAAATCACTTTTCTTTTAAAACTCACAAGATGTGTGATTGTCTGGTAACCTGTGTTATTATGGACGAGTTTTTTTGATCTTGTTTTGCTTTTTTGTTGTTATTTTTTTATTTATGAACCCCAATAAGTCTTTAGATGATGGGATTTCAGGCAGAGTAGGAGAGAGCATTTTGGACTGGTTAGCTTTTAATAAATTTTGCTTCTGAGCATTTTCTGTTTAAATATGAGGACACCTGGATGGGCAATTTGCAGCCTTTCCTGTCCGAAATAGTTCCATCTCCTCAACCTTCTTCCTTCCACCGGTTCTTTTCTTCTGCTTTCTTTTTCTCATAGATATTTCTTCTTTGGAGTTTGAGGCCTACGCTGACTTAGTAGAATGTTAAGTAGTCAACATGAGTCGATGGAGCTATGAATTGATTTAAAAAATCAGTGTTTAGATGTGATGATAAAGAGGGCCAGAACATGGAAGGTAGGGATAGCTCTACTGTACTGTGCTCTGTCCAGACCTCACTAGAAATATTCTGTTTGCGTCAGGGAGATGTGGGGAAACTGAAGCACTGCCAGGGAAGGATGAGTAGACACATGAAAAGTGCATATGGATTGGTTGAAAGAATAAAAGATGTTTACCTTACTCGAGAGGAGACTTCACGGAAAAGTAGCAGAGAGGAGGTTGGAAGTACAGTAGTGCTACCATGTGCAGCTCAAGATTTTGCTTTGTGTGGCCTTTAAAGCCAAGGCTAAAACCAAAGACTAGCTTTCAGGAAAGTTTTTTTTTTTTTTTTTTTACCCAGAAAACAAAATTGAATCTTTTCTTTGACTACTATTAGCAATGTTATAGAAGGAATGTATGCATAGAGAACCAGGATGACAAATAGCTTATATATTGTGTGCTAACTCCAGTCACTTGGCGGAAACTGGCTGTAATAGTGTAACCATTTGAGCATGGACATTGGAGTAAAATGCTCCTGTATTTGAATGCTAGTTCATCCCTTTCCAACTGGGTGACTTAAACTCTGATTCTCAGTGTCTACATTTCTAAAAGGGGAATAATAGTAATTCCAGTCTTACTAGGGATATTGTGAGGGTCTGAAAGGAGAGATAATGCATATAAATCAGTTAGTACAGTGCCTTACACATAATAAATGATAAATGTTAATATTGAGAAAGGTCATGAAGTCAGAGAAAGAAATATTATGAGATCATGCTAAGTAGTAAATCAAGCCTTGATCAATTAGTTATGTTTGCCATAGGCATGAAAGAAAGTAGGCTATATACTTATCATCTTTGGGGTATAGTTGAATGAAATAATCATTTATACTCAGTCCTTGTATTTTATTTTTATGTTACATAGTCATCTACTTACAACATAAAATATAAATTAGAGGAAGCCTTGGCTTAAATTAGGGACCTTATCGCATGCATATTTCCTTTCTTTCCTTCCTTCTTTACTTGTATATCATAAGTTTAAAATTATGACAATTGTATAGAAGGAAAATACAATTTTTGTTGTACTATTCTGTTAACCTTGCTAGTCTTGCAGCATGAATAAATTGGAAGGAGATACACTTAACAGTGCATAGTGAATGAGCCAGTGCTTTTTAAATGTCTTAGTTCTACTACAGATTAGGTATTTAGAAAGAATGTGAGGAAAATCAAATCCTAAAGCAAGTTATTTTTGCCAAATCAAATATATCTTAGCTGAATATATTTTCTTATATTTGTATTAAACTCAAAATAGTGTTTTTCAGCACTTTGTGGGTTATTAATAGACTCTATTTGGAGGACTTTATTTTAAATATCCATGGATACTTAAGAAGAAAAACATAAAATTGATGTGTTGGCCAATAATCTTTAACACTGCCTATTGTATGTTGTCAAGAACGTTGCTAAGGAAATAAAATATGTCATTAAAAGCAGTAATATTGTGGGGTCATCTCTCTGGGTGTTGAATAATACCTAGAAAGCTAAGAATGGCCACTTCACTTAGAGATGGCTGTCAAGAGGAAAATGCTAGTGCTCGCTGAAGATACCTTGGTCCAATGGATGTATTTTTCCCCAATACGAATAAACAAGAACAACTTAGTTATAACATAGAAATAAATTACTCACCTGTTTTTTTCCTTGACATAATGGTCAAGAAACAGGACAGCTATTTACCTTTAGCTTAGAAATTTAGTAATACACCATTAATTCAAAGAAGCAGTACTGCTCCCTTGTTAAATCTCAGACTCTAGAGTAAGAACTAATTGGAATCCTGGCTCCTCTGCTTAATTGACTTTTAACCTTGTTAAAGTGTATGAACTTTTCTAAGCATTTCTACTTTTCCCTTCTGTAAAATGGAATTACCTATTATACCTGTTGTCTCTTGCAGAGATTAAATTAAATCAATAGGAATGCTGTTATTATAGTTTGCTTATGGTAAGCCATAAGAGTAACTTCTGTTATTAATAGGAAAAATAGTTTATGAGCCAAGAATCATGGATTCTAGACGCAGCTTTAACACTTAGCTATCTGTGTAATATGGGGTAAATTCTATCCGTTCTGAGGACTTAACTGTGAAGTGAAAGAAATTGATAAAATAATCTTGAATGGTACTTCTAACTCTAAAATACTAGCCTTATTAGCAGAAGCAGTTAAAAACTCAAAAACAAAAAGCCTCCACCATTTCTAAGTGGTAGTTAATTATTTCAGTCTTTACTTATACATTCCTTTATGTGAGGGAAAGACCTGTTCTGTACTTTTCTCCACCTCTATTTCCTTAGGAATTTTATTGCCTCTAGTTCAACGGAAAGGTGTTAAGAAGGAAATTAACACCTTGTTGTTACTGTGTAAGCACTAACTGCTCTTAATTGCTCTCTTTAAGATGGCTTTCTGTTAACAGGCTTGGAAATCCTGCCTCAGTCCAGATTCTTAATCCTCTAGCAAACATAAACCTATTTGACTTTAAGTAAGCTTTTTATTGAAGTTTAACTTTCATATAGAAAAGTGCACAAGTTAACAATGTGCAACTTGCTGAATCTTTATGAAGTGAACACACCCATGTAACCAGCACCCAAAGCAAGGAACAGAACATTGGGCCAGCACCCCCAATTCTCCCTCCTGTCTCCCTCTGAGGTTAACTAACCTGATCTGTATCATCATAGATTACTTTTGCATGTTTTCGAAGTTTATGTGAACGAAATCATATAGCAAGGAGTCATATCTATTGAGTATATATGTTGGACTGGAATTGCTGGGTCATAGTGTATGCCTGTGTTTAGTTTTAAATGATACTGCCAGTTTTTGAAAATGGTTCCACTAGCCCCAGCAGGGAATGAGAATTCCATCTGGTTATCTATCTATTTTAAAACCACATTTTAAAAAGCAGGCTACTGTTTTGAATTAGGTTATACAGATTTTTTCCTAGTACCTGTACCTTTTATTTTAGGTGATGATACATGCTGGTTTGCCCTCGACAGACCTTGCTTACACCAGGCATACTCCTGTTGTCCTTGCATACTT
>JAQQSQ010000728.1:0-13900 GCA_028627145.1 Eidolon dupreanum
CTATAGAGCAGCCCTACCCTAGTCAAGTGGCATTAGGTCTTCTGAGAGAGTCTGTTCATGCACACTGACCCTAATTTAACTTGTCAGTTGCCTGCCCTGCAGATGAGAAGTTTTAGCTCACTGTTACTGAGTTAACTGTGTAATAAGCATGAAGAGTTCCTTTGAGAAGCTTGGAAATCAACTTAGAAGAGGAGATCTTGAATATTTCAGTTTATGGTGAGAACTAAGCTGCTCTTTCTGTCTTTGTGACAGGCAGGAGTGTTGCTCAAATTAGATTCTTGACTCCTTTCAAATTCTGCTGAAGGGAAGCTAAAAGCATTACAGTATATTTTTAACCTTTTAATTTTAGTATAGATTTAGATTTACAAAAATACTTGCAAAGATGTACCAAGTGTCCCTATGTACTCCATACCTAGAAGCTCTATTATTTTAGGGGAAACATTACAAGACTCTTTTTTTATTTGGCACATATATTTTTCAGTATACATAAAATAAAATTCTGTACTTATATTAAACAACCAGTAAGAATTACAACCATGTAGACCCTACCATATTCTTGTTCTTCATAATCATAGGGATTGCTATACAATCCTAAGAAAATCTGTCTCAAAAAACTATAATTAAAAATTGATTTCTGAAATGTTTGTTATTTCTTTAACTTAGGCAGTTATTTTATTCTCTTCACTTATTTTTTTAAATTTACTTAAGAAAATATTACTTTTTCATTCTGTCCAGAGAGAAAGGGAGATCCTATATTTTGCCATTTTTTTGTGAAAATGAAAAGTAAAAAATAGAGCTTTAGTCTCAAATAACATATAGGTTAGTTGTATTTCAGTCAAGAAATAAAAACAACTTAATGGAAGTCAGACCGAAAAATGGTCACTATACTTAGAAGCTGAAATATTAACCACTGTTATGAAATAGAAGGTCTGGACTGTCGTTTTTCTCCTCTCTTAAAAAAAGTGTATAATAATCTTTGATATTCTGTTTATAAAATGTATAATAGAGAGAATAAAGCAATAGAGAATGAGCTAGAAAGTCACTGACTCTTTCCAGTTAGGCACTTGAATTAAAACTCATAAACGTTTTAGATTTTCTAAGTACAGAATAGTAGTCATAAAGCAAAATGATCATTACATTTATTGAGGTATAATTAACAAATTAAACTGTAAGACATTTAAAATATACAATGTTATGAATCGATATATGTATACATTACAAAAGGATTGTTCTCACTGACTTAATGAACACATCCATTACCTCACATATTTACCTTTTTTTTGTGAAAATATTTAAGCAAATTTCCATTTCATAATAACAATTACCATGTTATACATTAGAACCTCAGTACTTATTCATCTTGTAATTGAAAAATTTTGCATTTTTACCAATCTTTCCCTATTTCCTCCAACCCCCATCCTCTGGCAACCACTTTTCTATATTTCTAAGAATTCAACTTTTAAAAATAGATTTCACGTATAAGAGATACCATGAAGTATTTGTCTTTTTCTGTCTGGCTTATTTTACTTAGCATAATGCCCTCCAGATTCATCCACGTTGTCACAAATGACAGGATTTCCTTCTCTTTTAAGGTTAAACAATATTCCATTATGTGTGTGTGTGTGATATTTTCTTATTCATTCATTCATCAAAAAAACACTTAAGTTGTTTCCAGAACTTGGCTATTGTGAATAATGCTGCAATGCAGATATCTCTTCTTTAATTTCCTTTGGTTGTGTACCCAGAAGTGGGATTGCTGGGTCATATAATAGTTTTATTTTTAATTTCTTGAAGAAGCTCTATACTGTTTTCCATAGTGACTGTACCAGCTTACATTCTCACCAATAGTGTACAAGTGTTCCCTTTTCTCTACATCTTTGACAACAATTTTCTCTTCCCTTTTTGATAATAGACATTCTAACAGGTGTGAAGTAATATCTCATTGTGGTTTTTATTTGAATTTCACTGATGTACAGTGATGTTGAGCACCTTTTCATGTGTCTATTGACCATTTGTATGTCTTGTTTGGAAAAATATCTATTTAGGTTTCTTGCCCAATTTTAAATTGGGTTATTCTGTGGTTTTACTTTTTTTGTTTGTTTGTTTCTTTGCTGTTGAGCTGTATGAGTTTCTTATATATTTTAGATATTAATCTCTTATCAGATATGTAGTTTACAAATATTTTCTTCCATTCCATAAGTTGCCATTACATTTTGTTGGTTGTTTTCCTTTGCTGTGCAGAGCTTTTTAGTTGCATGTAGATCCACTTATTTATTTTTTCTTTTGTTGTCTTTGCTTTTGGCATCAGATACAAAAAATTATTGCTCAAACCAACATCTAGGAGCTTATCCCTTATGTTTTATTCTAGGAATTTTATAGTTTCACGTCTTAAATTCAAGTCTTTCATCCATTTTGAGTTGATTTTTGTGTATGGTGTAAGATAGAGGTCCACTTTCATCCTTTTGCATGTGACTATCCAGTTTCCCCAGTAACATTTATTCTCCTATTATTAATAACTTACATATTAACATGGTACATTTGTCACAATTAATGGACTATTATCGGTTCTTCATTATTAACTAAAGTCTATACTTTATTCAGATTCCCTTAAGTTTTTTTTAATCCCCTTAGTTTTTACCTAAATGTCTTTTTTTCTGGTCCAAGATTCCATTTAGGATACCACACTACAACTAGTCATCATGTCTCTTTAGGTTTTTCTTGGTTGTGATAGTTTCTCAGACTTCCCTGATTTTTTAAGACTTTGACTTTTTTGAGTATAATGGTAAGCCAATTGAAAGAATCCTCAAGTGACCAAAGCTGTTCTTTGTTGGACAACAAATAAAGTATATTAGATTATAACCCAAAGAATAAAATAAATATCCATGAGTTCACAGTGATATAAATGCTGATTAATTGGTTGAATGAATGAATGAATGAATGAATAGGAAGAATAGATAGAAACCCCAGGAAGAACAATTTCAATTAATTTATGTGGATAGCCCATCCTCAAGGAGGTGGAGCATAACTCTCCACTTTTTAAGTATGGGTTTTACATAGTGACTTTTCTCTAGAAAGTACCAAATGAAAAGGAGGAGGGAAGAAACCTGACAAACACAGTCTCACCCAAGTGATCAAGGTTAACATTGACAGTAATAAATTATGTTAATAGTTTGTGTATTTGATATGATATAATAAATACGACACTTATCTCTGTAGTCTTCCTCCCCAAAACCCATGGCCCAGTTTAATCAAAAGAAAAACATCAGACAAATACCAATTAAGGGACATTCTACTATAAACCCTTTTTCAGTTGCCATGGGAACCAAAGGAGAAAAACATGGTTTTGGGCTATCCATCAAGATAAAAAGATTAGTTGTAATGATCACTCATATCTTTTACAGTTCTTTTTTTTTTTTCCATCAACACCTAGAAACTCAGAGAACAAGTAACTCTAAAACCCAAGGAAGCAATCCTTTTCTCTCCTCTTGCTTCACTTTGGTAATTGAAGGGTGAGGTACATGTGCCATGTCATCTGACGTGATATTGGGTTCCCCACTTCTGCTATACATCTATCTGGTGGTAGTGGAGATGGCCAGTGGCAGATCCCAGCCGCTGCTGTCACATGCTGTCCAGTTTGAGGTAACATGACAAGAGAGCTAACCAGTAACAAGCAAATGAGATCAACACTCCCAAAGGAAATTTACCGTTATAGCAATGATTATTTTCTATCTAATTCTAGAGCCCTACAGCTGAGCATATGATGCAAAATTACCTTAGTGACATGGCTATATTTGAGTGTGGAAATATCTTAGAAAAACCTTGGAAGTTATTTTTTCTCAATATTTGATCAATACAAATTTGATTACATAGTATAAACTCCTCAAGTATGAATGTTTTCTAATTCTATTTTAATCTGTACATTGTTGGGAGTCAGTTCTTTATTCTTCCTCCTAGATTGTTTCATGTTTGTGGAGCCTACTTTATATGATAAATATGAAGTATTACTTATTTAAAAGTGTGAAGCCAGTCATTATTCCTCTTATAGAACTCATTTATCAACATTGCCCCACTCACACATTACAAGCACTGCTACTAAAAGGTTATTTTGAATTCAAAAGTCATGTATAATGCTGGTGGAATTTTATTACCTAAATATAGTAAACCATAGACTGAATTTAAAAAGTAAACTAAAATCATTTTTCAAAATCACATTTACATTTTCCAATGTGTATACATATATATTAAAATTTTATAAATTTATTTTGCTCTACACATTGCATACCTTTAAATAACTACTACATCTTCCTCTTTAAATGGAATTTTTAATCACTTAGAGACATTAATGATAAACTTTCTAAGCATTTTTATGTAATTTTATGTAATTATGTAAAATTATCACGTCATTTTTTATGTAATATTTTTTTCCTTTTTAAATATTTGGATGCCTGATGGAATTAACTTGCTTAGAGATTATTGAGAATTTTACACTGCCATCTAGTGATGTGCAAACTCAAGTAGGTGGAGGTTTGGGTGAAGCTGGGCAATTTGCTTAGCCTGTCTAAAAAACCTGCCAATCAATAAGAAAATAACAACCTGAGATGACACATTAGACCAAATAGACATAATTGACATTTACAGAGCCTTTCATCCCAGAACATCAGATTATACATTCTTCTCTAGCACACATGGAATATTCTCAGGAATAGACTACTTGTTGAGACACAAAACTAGGCTCAACAAATTTAAGAAGATTGAAATCATACCAAGTGTATTTTCTGACCATAATGCTTTCAAATTGGAGAACAACTGCAAAAAGAAAGCAGGAAAAACCACAAATATGTGGAGATTAAACAACATGTTACTATAGAGGTCTAAAAAGAAATAAAAGGAGAGATCAAAAGATACATAGAGACAGATGAGAATGCCGATACGACATATCAAAACTTTTGTGATATAGCAAAAGCAGTAATAAGGGAAGTTTTATCATTACAGGACTACTATCTCAGGAAACAGGAAAAATCCCAAATAAACAACTTCTCATTACATCTTAAAGAACTAGAAAAAGAAAAACAAATGAAACTCAAAGTCAGCAGAAGGAAGAAAATAATCAAAATTAGAGCAGAATTAAATGAAATTGAAAACAAACAAACAAACAAAAACAGAAAAAATTAATGCTACAAAGAGAAATACAAAGGATCATATAAGAATTCTATGAAAGACTATATGCCACCAAATTCAATAACCTAGAAGAAATTGGCACATTCTTAGAAATATGATTCTCCTAGATTGAATCATGAAGAACTGGAAAATCTAAATATTGATCAACAGTAAGAAAATTGAAACGATCATCAAAGAACTTCCAAAAAGTAAAAGTCCAGAACCAGATAGCTTCACCAGTAAATTCTATCAAACGTTCAAAAATGTAATGCCTATCTTCTCAAACTCTTCCAAAATATGAAAGAAGAAGCAATACTTTCTAACTCATTTTATGAGGCCGACATTACCCTGATAACAAACCCTGGCAAGAATAACACACACACACACACACACACACACACACACACACACACACACGCACACACGCACACACGCACACACGCACACACACACACAACTAGCAAATCAAATACAATAATACATTAAAAAGAGTATACATCACAATCATGTGGGGCTCATTCCAGGGGCACAAAGATTGTTCAATATGTGCAAATGGATTGATGCGATACATCACATTAACAAAAAAAGGATAAAAATTATATGATTATATCAATAGATGCAGAAAAGTGTTTGTCAAGGTACAACATCCATTTATAATTAAAATACTCAATAAAATGAGTGTATAAAGAAAGTACCTCAGGACATATATGACAAACCCTCAGCTAATATCACACTCAATTGTGGAAAACTGAAGGCTTTTCCTTAAAGATGAGAAATAAGACAAGGTTGTTCACTCCCACTACTGTTATTCAACATAGTATTGAAAGTCCTAGCCAGAGCAATCAGGCATCCTAATTGGGAATGAAGAAGCAAAATTGTCACTTTTTGCAAACAACATGATTCTTTATATAGAAAACCTTAAAGACTCCACCAAAAAACTATTAGAAACAATAAGCAAATGCTGTAAAGTTGCAAGATACAAAATCAATGTACAAAAATCCATTGTGTTCCTCTATACTAACAATGAAATTTCAGAAAAAGAAATGAATAAAACAATTTATTTTGCAATTGCATTAAAAGGAATACAATACCTGGGGATAAATTTAAAGGATATCAAGGTCCTATACACTGAAAACTATGACACTATTAAAAGAACTTGAAGAAGACACAAAGAAATGGGAAGATATTCCATGTTCATGGATTGGAAAAATCAACATAGTTAAAATGGCCATATTACCCAAAGCAATATACAGATTTAATGCAACCCCCATAAAAATTCCTATGGTATTTTTTTAAAGAAATAGCACAAAATAATCATCAAATTTGTATGAAACCACAAAACAGCACAAATAGGCAAAGCAATCTTGAGAGAAAAGAACAAAGCTGGAGGTATCACACTCCCTGACTTCAAATTATACTACAAAATGAAAATAATCAAAATATCATAATATTGGCAGAAAAACAGAAACACAGATCAGTGGAACAGAATTGAGAGCCCAGAAATAAACCCACATACATATGGGCAAATAATTTTTAACAAAAGAGTTGAAAATAAATAATGAAGAAAGCCTCTTCAACAAAAGATGCTGGGAAAATTGTAGAGCCACACGCAAAAGAATGAAACTAGTATGCTCTTTGTCATCATAGGCAAAAATTAAATCAAAATAGATCAAAGACCTAAATATGAGACCTGAAACAATAAAATACATAGAAGAAAACATAGGTACTAAACTTATGGACCTTGGTCTTAGAATTTTATGAATTTGAGATCATAGGCAGGGAAAGTAAAAACAAAAATAAATGAATGGGACTGTATCAAACTAAAAAGCTTCTGCACAGTAAAAGAAATCATCAACAAAACAAAAGGCAACCAACCGAATGGGAGAAGATATTTGCAAACATCTACAATAATACAACTCAACAACTCATACAACTCATACGACTCAACAACAAAAACAAACAAACAAACAATCCAATTAAAAAATGAGCAGAGGACTTGAACAAACACTTCTCCCAAGAAGACATACGAATAGCTATTAAGGAAATGCAAATCAAAACCACAATGAGATACTACCTCACACCTGTTAAAATGGCTATTATTAACAAGACAAGTAATAACAAGTGTTGGAGAGGTTGTGGAGAAAAAGGAGCCCTCATACACTGCTGGTGGGGATGTAAACTGATACAGCCACTATGGAAAACAGTATGGAGGTTCCTCAAAAACTTTAGAGTTACCATACCACCCAGCAATCCCTCGTAAAGGCATCTACTCCCAAAATTTGAAAACATTTTGTCATAAAAATATATGCATCCCATTGTTCGCTACAATATTATTCATGGTGGCCAAGACATGGAAACAATTAAAGTATCCTTCTATAGGTGATTGGATAAAGATGTGATACATAAATACAATGGAATACTACTCAGCCATGAGAAAAGATAAACTACTGCCATTTGTGACAACACAGATGGTTGCTGAGAATACCATGCTAAATGAAATAAGTCAGATGGAAAAAGTCAAGAACCCTATAATTTCACTCACATTTGACATATAAAACTGAAAAAAAATAAATGAACAAGACAAACAACTCAGTTTAGTGGTTACCAAAGGAAAAGAGGGAAGTGGGAGAGGTAGATAAGGATAAAGGCAATATACATATGATGTACTATAGAAATGTACACTTGAAACCTGTTTAATTTTACTAACCAATGTAACCCCAATAAACAATAAAATTAGAAAAATAAATAAGTAAAAAACTGCCTACACATTCCAATAGTTTAGAGAAACTCATTTTAGTAACTCAAGTTATAATCTCAGTTTCTTCATGTTTTATAATTCATACTCTAAAGTTCAGGTGAATGTAAGCTTACCTTCGAAAAAGATGAATTTTGTTTTCAATGCATAGCACTCTCTATTTGGTGTACTTGTGACAGTGGCTAATATTTACTGAATGCTCATCATTTGCCAGGCACTGTTCTAAGTGCTTTGCAAGCACAGTCATAAGCTGCTTAATGACAGATATGCTCTGAGAAACGCATCATTAGGCAATTTCATCATTGTCAAAACATTATAGAGTGCACTTACACAAACCTAGCTGGTATAGCCTGCTACACATGTAGGCTACGTTGCATAGCCTTTCACTCCTAGTTTACAAACCTATACAGCAAGTTACTGTACTGAATACTCTAGGCAATTGTAACACAGTGGTATTTATCTATCTAAACATAGAAAGATATAGTAAAAATACAATATAAAAGGTTAAAAATGGTACACTTGTATAGGCCACCTACCATGAAAGGAGCTTAAAGGACAGGAGGTTGCTCTGAGTAAGTCAGTGAGTGAGTGGTGAGTGAATGTGAAGGCCTAGGACATGACTGTACCCTACTGCAGACTTTGTAAACACTGTAGACTTAGGCTGCACTAAATTTATAAACATGAGCTAAAATCAATCACGAGAGAAAATGATACAATCAAGAGATGCAGTAAACATGAGATGCATGAGGGTGTTGCTGGTGTGGTGCAGCATACTGTTTAATATCAAACTTCCTTTAAAATATTTTTAAATTTATTTTTTAATTATAGTTGACAGACAATATTATATTAGTTTCAGATGTACAATAATAGTGATTAGATATTTATATACCTTACAAAGTGATCACTCTGATAAGTCTAGTACTCATCCAACACTATACATAGTTATTATAATATTATTGACTATAATATATGCTATATTTCACATTCATGTAACTATTTTTATAGCTGGAAATTTGTGCTTTTTATTCCCTTTCACCTTTTCAACCATCCCCTCAAACCCCCTCTAAACTGACAACCATTAATTTATTCTCTGTATCTATGAGTTTGTTTCTGTTTTATTTGCTTGTTTTATTTTTTAGATTCCACATATGAGTAAAATCATATGATATTTGTCTTTGTCTGACTTATTTCACTTAGCATAACACCTTATAGGTCTATTCATATTGTCACAAATGGTAAGATTTCATTCTTTTTTATGGCTGAGTAATATTTTATGTATATATACATTTTTATCCATTTGTCTATCAATGGATGCTTAGGCTGCTGCTTCCATACCTTGGCTATTGTAAATAATGTTGCAATAAATATAAGAGTGCATATACCTTTTCCAATTGTGTTTTGAATTTCTTTGAATAAATACCCAGAAATAGAACTGGTAGGTAATATGGTAGCTCTATTTTTAAGTTTTTGAGGAAACTCCATACTGTTCTCCATAGTGAACACATCAATTTACAATCCCACCAACAGTGCATGAGAATTCCCTTTTCTCCACATCTTTGTTTGTTGATTTATTGATAATGGTCATGCTGACCAGTGTAAGTTGATATCTCATTGTGGTTTTGATTTGCATTTTCCTGATGATTAGTAATGTTGAGCATCTTTTCATATGTCTATTGGACACCTGTATGTCTTCTTTGGAAAAATGTTTGTTCAGGTCCTCTGCTCAATTTTTAATTGAATTGTTTGTTTTTTGATGTTAAGTTGTATGAGTTTCTCATATATTTTGGATATTAACCCCTTATAGAATGTATCATTGTTGAATATCTACCCCCACTTAGTACTAACCAAAGTAATCTGTAGATTCAATGCTATCCCTACCAATAGCCTTTTTCACAGAATAAAACAAATAACCCTAAAATTTATATGAAACCATAAAAGACCTCAAATAGCCAAAGCAATCTGGAGAAAGAAGAACAAAGTCAGAGGTATCAAGCTTCTTGCTATTGAACTATACTACAAGGCTACAGTAATCAAAACAGCATGTTATTGGCATAAAAACAGAGGCCAATGGAACAGAACAGAGAGCTCAGAAATATACTCACATTTTCATGACCAATTAATCTATGACAAAGGAGACAAGAATACATAGTAAGATAAAGACAGTCTCTTCAATAAATGGTGGGGAAATTGGACAGGTACATGTAAAAAAAAAAATGAAACTAGACCACTTTCTTGTATCATATAAAAAAATAACTCAAAATGGATCAATTACTTAAGTGTAGGACCTGAAACCATAAAACTCTTATAAAGAAACATAGTAAGTTCTGTGACATCATTTTACCAATATTATTTTGAATCTATTTCCTCAGGCAAGAAAATAAAAAGAAACAAAGAAACAAATGGGACTACATCAAACTAAGAAGGTTTTGCAGAGAAAAAAATTATCAACAAAATGAAAAGACAACAAACTTTTTTATACTTAGAAAAAGGGAACTTTAAAGTAACAATAAAAAGTACAATATAGTAAATACATAAATTAGTAACATGGTTGTTTATTATCATTATCTGTATTATGTACTGTACATAATTGTATGTGCTATACTTTTATATGACTCGAAGCACAGTAGGCTTACACTAGCATTACCACAAAAACATGAGTAATGTGTTGTGCCTATGGTGTTACCATGGCTACAAGGTCACTTGGTGATAAGAAATTTTCAGCTTCTTTATAATCTTATGGGGCCACCATCCTATTTGCGGTCACTGACCAAAATGTCCTTAGGTGGTGCATGACTTTTTCTAACTCATTTCATCCTCACACTAGTCTTAGGAGGCTGTTACTATTTTTTATTTGTTTAGCCCAAAGTCACATAGTAAGTGACCAATCAGGCTGGTTCCAGATTCCAAGTGCTTGGGCTGTTCTCTTACTTGGTCTCCACCTCCCTCAACACACACACACACACACACACACACACACACACACACACTAGCTTCACTCTCTCTCACCCACATACATGTTCGCATATACTGACCTCTGACTAAAGAGAGTCACCTTACTGTGGAATCTCACCCTGGTTTTTGCTTTGTACATGAGATTAGCTTGCTGTTTCTGAAATGTATAGTCTTGCATACTTGAATAGATTGCTGTGTTTTAGGTTTTTTATTCTTCGATAAAAGTCAAGGGATTATTCCTGTCTTGCCATAATTAGTGTTTAATCTTAAAATAAAAACCAAGGCAGAAGATGATATAATCTTGAAGCTATTTCTGCATAGAGGGTGGCAAAATTTTTTCTTTTCTTTTTCTCCAAGATAATACAAAATAAGAATGAGATAGAGTTCATTCTAGCAGAACAATGTAAGATATGACTACTGTGTACAAAAAAAAGGATCGTTCAAATTAGCTGCATTATTAATTTTGCAACAAAATGTGGCAGTAAAATTGCATATGTCATAGAACCTCTAGGCAATCCTAACATCAATCAGCATTGGCTTCTTCACTAGGTGATTGACTACAGTTGAGGAAGCATTGTGAGGAATGTGAGGTGTGCGTGTTAGAGGGCAGTGGGGGAGAGAAGGAGATGATAGCAATGCACCTGTATGTTTTGTGGTGGAGGTTGTTCATCTGTATGTATGGTGTGGGAGAGAGCCCTGTTCCAAACAGAATAGAACTCTACCCTCGACCTAAATAGGTAATTAAAAATGAACAATTTTTACAAATAAAATTATTAAGTGCTAAGTAGAAAATATTCTCTTGTATTTTAGAGCATAGAGAGTATTCTAAGAATTGGAGAGAGAAGTTTTCCTAGGAAGTAGAAGGTTTGAGCTAAGGTTTGAAGGATTATTATTATACTGTAATATTTGTTTTTAAACTTCATCTCAGTACCCTCACAGTGCTCTCACTCCTTTTTCAAACATCCAACTAGCAAATGACAGAGAGGAATGAAAATATTAATGGTTTCCTAATGTGGGGGAATGATGATTTGCCTGAAACAGTCAACCTCTTGATGGCTCAAATATTAATTCTTGGGCATCTGTTAATTAGGCAAGTGTTGTACTTTGGAATGCCTGATCAAGAAACTTCAAGAATGGGCATTCAGTGGGGACAGAAGTCTTGTCCCTAGCAATGGCCTTGCCCTCTTCACGAGAAATATTCTGTTAAATGATTTCTTCAGGTTGCTCCATACCTATCTTCAGTCACAGATCCCCAAGCATGACCCATCTGTTTTTCTCATGTCACTAACACTTTGAAATATCATATAGGTACATCCAGAAAAATTATAAGCAGAATATATAAATATGAACCTGGCTAGGAGCCAAATTTAATGTTTCTGAAATACTTCAGTTTGCTCAGCACTCTGTTCTGCCAATGCAATGCATTTTAATCCAACCAAACTATTTCAGAATGCATTAGCTCTCATTTAGAAATTGATGATATAAAGATGAATGTTGATATTTAATTGTTGTCCATTGAATTAACGGTTTTTTGAACTCGAGTTTTCAGACAATACATTTTTGACTTTTCCTCAAAGCTTTGCACTTCCAGCCAATTGGAAAGCTGGTTGACTTCTATTACATACCAGAAACACCCCTGAAATCTAATTCATGTATCCATAGTTCCTAGAATGCTATCCCCTCTCTCCACCAGGAGGAAAGTGTTGTGTAGTTTCCCTTGGGAGCATCTCTAGTCCCTACATACAGCTCATGAAATCATTCTAGGAGCTGTGGTTGGGCTTTTCGAAGTTTCCAGGGGAGCCACACCTCTTGCCAGAAATGGTTCATAAAGAGTCCCCTGAGGTTAACCTTGGAAATAATTCATTTACATTGGAAAATAAATATAGATCCCCAAGTTCTAAGAATTTTCCTATAACATATACAATATTGAGGTAGAAGATGAATTTACTGATACTTATGGACTACATATGCACATTTTCATTGTCATTTATAAAAGCACTTTGTCTCCAATAGTTACAGCTTACCTTTAACAAACTTCCTAAAGAGGCTTCATTAGACCAAACTAGGACGAAGTAGAAGAGGAGAAAAATCTTGAGTAATTACCCTGGGATAAAAGAACTCAACAAGACTGATATGTAGAAGAGACTTTGAGAGAGAGCTCAGAAAAGGTGCTGAGAAAAATAAAGTCTATCTTTAGAATTAATCCTTGAAGTTCAACAATAACAATTAGAAAATTGTTTTTAAGGTTTCTAATGAACTTGCAACTTGCCCTTATTTATTACTTTGCTTCTATTTCCACTAATCAGGAAAACAAAAAGTTTTAGAAAATCTGTCTGTTTACTTGTACAGAGGAAGGAAAGGGATGTAATAGATGGTGGAACTAGGTCCCACTCTTTAATACCACAGGAGAAATCCAGGTTTAAAAACTTGAACCAAAATGGAAAGCAGATCTTAAGCAGATGCCGATGCAGATAAAACTGTTGTTTCAGAAGTGATTTGGGGAAAATAGAGGCCACCAGGATCCCTGGGTGATTGTACCATCAAGTCTTTTTATTCTGTATTTTTGAGGCTTCGCCATCTTGGGGCCTTGCAGAGACCCGGAGACACTGCCCCTCCCAGGACTAGCCAACTCCTAGAGATAGTAAAGTTCAGCTTTCAGATTCAAATCAGCCAATTCAGAACCCATACCCAAACCAAGTCCTTTAACAATCTCTCTACTTTGGACTACTATCCCCCTTCCCTAATCACTCCAGGCCAGGTATCAGATAAGTAGGGCCATCCCTATGCCCCAAAGCCCACAGAAATTATTTAAACTAGCCAATCCTAATGCTGATTACCCTGCCTTGCCCATTCCTTCCCATGTAAACCACAGTAAAGGTGCTTGCCTGCTCATGATTTTCCTTACTTCCTCGACCTCCTGACCAGCCCCACTACTGCCCCACGTGGGCCCTTCCGTGGCAAGGCGTGCCCACTTCTTTTGGGAACTGTGAGTGTAACCAACTGTCTTTTTAATAACTATAGTATCTTGATCTGTTG